>JBCAUA010342733.1:0-18861 GCA_038406235.1 Peronia verruculata | reverse complement strand
CCGTCCGTATGCCTTCACACACCAACCTCATTAGGCAAACCACGTAGAGCTACCTAAAGGGTCAGTGAAGTGACTAGTGAAATTGCTAGACTTAAACCCAAAGATTAGGTATCAACAATTATCAACACTTGATATGATGTGGTGAGTAGGGTCTTAAATGAAGATTTATGTAGGAAAAAAGTAATCAGAAAATACTTCTCCAGAACTCATTAGCCTAGAGTAATAGGACAATGAAAAGAAGAAGAAATCTAATCAATTAAAAGGTCCTCTCTGGTGACACATGATATGGCAAGCACCTTTCTTTTTTTTTTTTCCCTACATAAAAAGGCATTTTGTCAAGATAAAGGTGCTTTATCATTTCACTCAGTTACAAGCAAAGTTTGTTTTTCAGAAAACAGGAGTTCTGTCAAATTAAAGGCATTGGCATACCATTCTGCCTCAGGAAAATGCCTCTATTTCATGAATAATGGTGTTCTGTCAAGTTAAAGTGTTTTGTTACCTTTCAGCAAAAAGAATAATAAACAAAGGGCGTTTTGAAATATATATATATTTTTTGTTTGTTTGTATCATTTAAAAATGACTGCACTCTCTCAAAAACTGATAAGTTCATAAGATCAGGAATGTTGATGCGAATCCAGTAATACAATAACAAATTTTGGCATCAAAATGATAGAAAAGGTGTTTTGTCAAATCACCTAAGAGTGGACATATAATGATATGTGAAGTTCACTCACCTCTCACTCTGAGATCCGTGAAACCCTCTGCACTTCCTGTGGAGGAGATAATTCTGCACCTGTATCTGCCAGCATCAGCCGGAGTCAAACTACTGATAGTCAATACCCCATTTAATTCCCGGGCCTGTGGCGAGAGGGAGCCACCAACCTTTGTCCACTCAATGTTCACAGGCCCTGGTTCAGAAGACTGACAAGAGAGGCTCACAGGTTGGCCAGCATTGCCTTCAACAATGCGAGGTGTTTCCACTCTTGGTAATACTGTGGGTCAAAGTTATAAAAGACAAAAATCAGTTGCATGGTTTTTGTGAATTGAACTTAGCTCACTTATGGTATCACATAATGTTAAAATCATTGAAGAGAAAAATTTTGACTAGACATCATATAAACCAAATAACCTTGATACTAGAATGCTGATGATGCAATGCTCATATGTATAAAAGTAGTCCACAACTAGCAGACATTTCAGATCCTCCACAAACACTGCGAAAAAAAGAATATAATTTTGTCATGGATTTATATTTCCAAGCTGTATCTGCTCATGCTCTAGATTTGCAATTGTAACTTGTGCACAGTTGCTAATAACTTCACTTTTTGAGAATCTTGATTAAATATATTTTTCCAAATAGATCTAATTCATATGCATTTCCTTATTTTTATATCGAAATGGGATGGTAAGGTTTCTATGATCATTGAGTTCATGATTAAGCAATAATAGTCTACACCTGAAGATGATATAATATTCTAAAGAAATTCTGTTCCAATAATAGTCTATTTCATAAGATCATATAATATTGGAAAGAAATTCTATGACAATGATAGCCTATACCTACAGATGATATAATATTCTGAACAAATACCATTGCACTGAAAGTCTGTACTTGAGATGATATAGTATTCTAAACAAATTCCATGGTAATAATAGTCTATACCTTAACCCAAGAACTGCGCTGCATGTATTTATGTCACAGGTAAAGCAAAGCCCTGCATGTGATGACTATTATTCATAGGGACTCCTCATTGCACTGTGACATTTCTCACAATGTCACATAAACTTCAGATTTATCAGCCTCAGTTTTGTCAAATAATCATGATAATAAGAATGCGCAGCTCTACAAACACTTCTTTAAGAGGTAAAGGAAACTTTACCTAATAGAACAGTGAGAAATCCTCTTAAGATCTTAAACAGAGGAGGAGGACAGAAATCAATGGCTTTTTAAAGAAAACCCATCAAGATAACCACCAGAAAGGACGTTGAAAGACGTATAGAAAACGGAATGAAAATTGAGTCCTCTCATGTAATCTAAAACTACAATCAATGACACCAATTAGGCTTCACATGAAAAATTTGACATTCACCACTCATATCCCTGATCATCTGACATTTGTCTTCAAAATGCTGTATATGCAGGAGGACAGAAATCAATGGTCACATGACCCACTCAAGTCCTCTCATGTGGTCTAAAACTACAATCAAAAGAAACTACATGTCTGATGGGAGAGAGTATCAAATAGGTGCAGTCTCTTTGTTTACACTATATTGAATAATGACTCCCCTGACCATTTGACCCACTCAATAACTTTCGCATTGACCAGCAATCAAGCTGTTGAGTGACAAAATGAGCTGTAATTGCTATGACTTAAAACTAGAGTAGCCTATGTTTCTATTAATTTATATATTAGATACCTCTCTTGAGCTCTCATTCTGTGCCATCATTAGATCACCTGTATGCTATATTAGATCACCTGTAGGCCTATATATTTCTTTGTGGTGAACATTTGGCAGTCTGATCTAATAAGAATGATCTAAATACACGTGGTCACAGGGATGATAGCTTGCAGTTTCTGCTAAGATTCTGTAACCTGAACATAAATACATCCCTATGTAAAGTGGTCTGGTCCAAGCAGTTACATCAGATTATGAACAAATCTGTTGTGGGGATGGTCTGTGTGACGAGGGGTGATAAAATTGGCACCCATATGAAAGTGACATGTTTTTGTGAAAACACAACCCCTTCTCCTACCACAGGCTCATAGGAAATATTATTACATGTGAAGGAAAGGTGGAGTTACAGGAGGGATTAGAGGAAGACATTGGTCAGTAAGGTGATCAGTCTGAGCCTGCACTATGTCACTCCAAAGTGAAGGCAGAGTCTCTGTAGTCAGAACATACATCCTGAGGCTAAGTACTAGTGCTGAAGATTAGATTGACAAGTCTGGCAAGGCATTGCAGCCCATGGGTGTGCCGCAGGAGTGAAGATGATACAATATTCTAAAAAAATTCCATAGTAACATATAATAAGCCAGTCTTTGACCAAGCTTGCCCTCGACACTTCTAGGGCTTAACTACTTCATTTTACATCATTTCATAGTGACTCACCACTAACAATGATGGTTATAGTGGCTCTGTAAACACTTGGTGATGAATCTGAGGACACTGTACAGATATATTCTCCAGCATCCTGGCTCTCAATTCGTGGGATGAACAAAACTCCTCTGTCTACACTAACACCTCTAGGCAGTGGCTGGCGATCAGGTCTGCTCCATCGGAATCTTGGATTAGGCAGGCCTTGAGATGAGCAGGTCAGCCGCACTGACTGACCTTGAGCAACAGTCTGCCTATCTGGACCATCAATCAGGGCACCTGGAGTTAGTTCACCTTCCCGCACTGCAGACAGAACAGACAGAAAAAGATAAGATAGATGAAATGATTGACAGGCAGTCAAATGAAAAGATTAAATCAAAGGTCACCTCACTGAGTAAATTGGATTTAACTCACCATAACGTCACAGGAACTTGAAAGAGAATCATCTTGGCGCAAGAGAATTGTCTTTGAACAATTTTCTCACCAAAGCACAGTACACAAAATTCCTATTCCAATAACACCAATTGCTTCACATGAAAAATCATTTCCCTGATCATGTGACATTTGTCTTCAAAATGCTTTATCTAAACCTGTATTTGAAACTGTATTTCAAATTGTATTTCACACAGTGTTTCCAATTGTATTTCAAATCTCAAGCAGTATAATGTACTTCTGTATCTAAAAGGTGCATGAGTCATAAGAAAAGATCTATCTGCTTATGAATGACCTCAAGTCAAATTATTTTAGAATGACAACATATTTTGAACAGTCCATTCCAAGGATAAAAAGAGTAAGGGACCGAAGAGAAAAAGAATTCATATGATTCTCATTTTGTCTTGATGTATTTTCAAACAATAAAACCAGATTTATGGCTTTACTACATTTCAGTGAAAAAAAAAACAAAAAAACATTTTCCTGTACTGATCATGTAAAAAAAAAACATTTTCCTGTACTGATCATGATAAAGCTTGCATGTTAATCATAAATATAATATATCCATTCCTCACGTGCAAACCACTAAAATGTGAATATTAGTGTATATGACAATGACAGGAAGTGACATATAAATTTGCTAGATGGAAGATTATGTCAGATCAAATGTGACAATAGTTTTTCCACATGAAATGATCACTACTGTAATGATCAACCTAGAGTTGGATGAAAAATAAAAATAAATTCTAATTCTATTAATAAATTATTATTATTACATTACAACATGTTTCAAAAAAGAAATAAAGAAAGAAACAAAGAAAGAAAGAATGAAGGAAAGAAAAAGAAAGAAAGAAAAGAAAGAAAGAAAGAAAGAAAGAAAGAAAGAAAGAAAGAAACACACAAGCAAACAAACAAAGAAAAAATAATATATTTATTAACCCACAAAGTGTCAGTACAAAATAGCGAAATGTTCAAATTTGTGTACTACAGTTATTCTTTTTAACTTTTTCTTGAGTAGCAGTTTAGACCTAAAGCAGACACTAGATAAATAAATAGTATATATTATGCTACTCGGAAAGGACCATGGATATGACTATTATAATGACTCAGATTTAACAGATCAGCTTTTTGACACTTCTAGGGTTAAAAATGCTATCAATAGCTTGCCTGAGATGAAAACTGTCTCCTGTGTTGTGCCTTTGTCATTAGTTGCCACACAAATGTACGAGCCTTCATCT
The DNA here is from genome assembly GCA_038406235.1 of Peronia verruculata. Lineage (NCBI taxonomy): Eukaryota > Metazoa > Mollusca > Gastropoda > Systellommatophora > Onchidiidae > Peronia > Peronia verruculata. Next base: position 14,095 of record JBCAUA010342733.1, on the reverse strand, counting down.
CCCCTCCTGATGTCATCAAAGTCAAGTCTGGCAAGACCAGGACCCTACATAGGATATTCAGAGTATGATTTTAATTTCAGAACATGAACATATCATTAACTACACCAGAATCAGCTGTAATATACAGCTTTCCTTAGGAATGCAAATCTTTCACTATATAATTCTATATTCTTGAACTGAATATTTTACTGGCATTGAAACAGATTCAGTATGTTCTTAAATCTCAGTGGTGTCTGCTAACATTTTACATTTGTTACATATTGATGGAGGTGAAATGAAGTTTCGGCCTTGGTTCAAACATATAGTCTATAAAGACAAAAATCCAGGTATAAGCCACCCCTTGCAAGGCCCTTCATTTTTTTAGATTAGGCATTGCTTGTTGTTTGTACATATGATCATAATGAAGTTAATCATTGTATTGTATTGTTAAAGAAATTTATCTATGAGGCTAAAATGCTAGATATGCTAGACCGTCCTACCATTTACAAACCTCTCTCAGAAGACAGATCCAAACAACACTTTAAGAAGATCTCACAACAAATTATTAAACTTAATAAAATTGGAGTCATTTCTGACCAGTTAAAGGACAATATACTAATGGAAGACATAAAAACTCCCTATTGTTACGGCCTCCCAAAAATTCATAAACTAAACCTCAATGAGAACCTAGAAACTCAGAATCTCTCTTTCAGAGGCATAGTCTCCTCCATCTCAGGTTCTACAACAAGAACGTCCTACTACTTAGACTACATCTTGAACCACCTTGTTCCTATCTTATGTGAACAAACGTATTGCAAGTATACGATACACCTTTTGTCCAATATAAGTAATCTCAATAGTTCATCAACTGTTCATCCTTTGCTCTTCCACACTAATAGTCGTAGACGTAGTTGATATTTAAAATTCAATCCCACACGTAGAAGGAATTGAGGCATGCAGGCAGGCTTTAAATGACTGTTCGAACTACAACCAAAACCAAATATCAGAAATCTGTGTCCTAATTGAACTAGCATTAACTCTGAACAATTTTGAATTTCTAAACCACCATTCTCTGCACATCCAGGGTACAGCTATGAGTACTCCCTTTGCTCTATCATAGGCAAACTTATTCATGCAGTCATTATGGAAGAAGAACACTGCAATGAACAGAAATATAATACAACCGCTGTGGATCAGATACTTAGATGACATCCTTTTATTATATCCCAACAAAGAGGACAGTATTAAGCAATTCAAAAACCATCTCGACGCAATTCACGACACAATTAAGTTCACCATCTCATTTGGCAAAGAATGGACCCCCTTTTTGGATGTCCAGCTTAAAATTAATGGAAATGAAAATTGTACTGACCTTTACCAAAAGCCCTCTGAAGCTCACAACTACTTACATCCCTCCTCTGATCACCCTAGACACATTTTTAGATCTATTGTCCATATATCTGCTTCATTCATTTCCGAATTATATGCTCTGATAATGACCTCTTTTCCAAAAGAAGCCAAGAGTTCAAAATAAAACTACTAAAAAATGGCTATAGACGAAACATGATTGAGCCAATCCTCCACAACATCACTACTATGGATAGAAATGAATTATTGAGATACAAACAGAAAAATGCAGACCGTCCTCTCATCCATCTACTGGAACATAATCAGAAATTACTAAACATGGGGGAGCTATATGACAAACATGCCGACATCCTAAACAAATCAGAAAACATGAAAAGAATGTTCAATGATCCCCCAATCTTTGCTAAGAAAATTCCCCCTAGTTTATCCGATCTTATAGTCCGAACACGACCAGGTAACAACCTCAGGACCCAAAATTATTTCCGACCTTGTGGTAAATCAAAATGTATGACTTGCCCTCATGCCACTGAGTCTTATTATATTCACAGCACTACTACAAAACAAAAACATCACATTAAAAGCTCTTTAGATTGCAGTAGTCAAAATTTGGTGTATGTCATTACATGTGCACTTTGCAACAAGCAGTATGTAGGAAAGACAACCATAGCATTGCGAACAAGATTTTCCAACCACAAGAGTAGCATAAGGACTAAGAAGACTGACCCTGAAAAAAACCCAGTAGGACATCATTTTAATCTGGCCCTCCACAGTACAAGTCACATGCGGATTACTGGTCTGCAATCAAGCTCACCAGATGAACTTCTGGAGCTAAAGTCTAAATGGATGTGGACCCTAAAATGCCATTCAATCTGTGGAGGCTTGAATATAGAGGAACCCTTTCTAAGACATCTCGCGTTTAGCAACTAGTGCATGGCTTTCCACCCACTCTTATTTCATTTCTCCAAAACACTGTAAATAGAGATTTAGACATTTCTTCTCACAACTGTGCATTTGGGTTGTTGTTTTATGTACATGTATGTAGAGCACTCCTGTGATCCATTGTTTATTATTAGACCTGATGGCTTTGGCTTATTAAGAAATAAAAAATGTTTACATACTATACTCATTTAATTGGACCATAATAAATCAGAAGGTGAATTTCTTTTTTTATTTTTACTGATTTCCTCTTTAAACAAAATTTAAAATTCTGTCCTTTACAGTGAGCAAATCATTTGGCTGATGTCTCTCCTGCAGTGTACAGTAGTGCTTTGTTTCTTCCTCTGTTGCCTTTACGAAGGAGCCAGTCACAATCAGAAATTTGGTCACTGATATCAATTCGCTTATAATATTAAGTTCTTCATTTTGTTTTTGTACCCTTCATGATGTATTCGACTAGAAGTCGCCTTAATATTTGAAGACATTTTTTTTGTAAAATGATAAAAATGACGATGATGACCACCTTCTACTTAACTTCAGAATGTCCTTTACTTACTCAAATTACCCAATTAATTGTATTGCTGAATGTACGACACTAGCCTTCTCGTAAATATTTTCTTTGACCATTTTATGTCTTTACCTTGGTGGCTAACTTTCTCTGTGAGAGCTGGGCACTTGGTTGGTCAGACATCTCGACTAAAATTTCACAATTAAGCCACACATGAGATCTGCCTACCTCCTACAGTGAAAATTAACTTATTTTTCTCCCCAACCACCTTCCGGGGTCCTGCACAATAAAATGACAGACGAAAGCACAGCGAGTGTCCTGCTGTTAGCTTTTGCTTGACAAAATCTGTAACACATGCTCATATAGTTGGAAGACGGTCCATAAAACTGGCCTTATAGGCTCAGGCAACCTGATAAGACTCAACCCCGCCCCCTCCCCCTTCATGCTTTCCCTCCCCCTTCCACTTACCATCCTGACCAACCAGATGCTCCAGTCGGAAATCACCCTATTAAATATACCAGTAACGATAATTATTAGATGCTTTGTCTGACCATGACCCAACTGTGACTCCGCAGCTAGAATAGGATATAAAAGACAACACTTGCTTTCTACCCACCCCTATTGGATCTTACCGGGAGCATTAAATTTTCTATAAGAGATTTAGACATTCCTCTTCACAACTGTAGGCCTACATCTGGATTGTTATTTTATGTGCATGTACCCAAAGGAACTCCTGTAATTCATCCTTTATTCTTAGATCTGACAGCTTTGGTCTTTATTAAGTAATAGAAAACCCACATATACCCATTTGATTTGACCATAGTAAAGCAGAAGGGGTAAACTTCTGATTGTCCTCCTGTACACAAAGTGAGCAAAGTATTCGATTGACTTTTCTCCTCGTGTTCAGTAGTACCATATTTGCATTTTGCATGTTTGAGCCAATTGATTTACTTAGTATCATGCTCTTCATCTTTTGGTTTTATGCATTTTTTATGTATTCAATGTAGCCCGTCTTAGACTTTTTTGATCATGTTATGTATAATGATAATGATGATGATGATGATGACTTCCCAATTTGACTTCAAAATCTTTGCCAATTTCCAAAGAATGTACTGCTTTTATTTGCATCAATCTACCCCTGATATCTGTATCACTAAATGTACACCACTAGCCTTGCTGTGAATATTATGTATTTACCAGTGTCTTTACTTCACCAGTGGTCGACCTTCTCTGTGAGAGCGGGTACTTGGTTGGTCCAAGCATAGGTAAATGAATCACTTTCCCCTCCATGCTCTGACAGACGTCTAGGCTGAATTTTCCATAGTGAAATCACACAGGATAGGCTACATTAACTAATTCCCCTTAACCAACTTGCGGGGTCCTGCGCAATAAAATGACGAGTGAAAGCCTTGAGGGTGTCCTGTTGCTAGCTATTGTTCGGCAAAATTTATAACACAGCCTCATATAGCTGAGAGACAGTCCATAAGATCCACCCTACAGGCCCAGGTAACCTGTTAACTTTTTCTTCTCGGCCACCCCCCCTCCCACCCCACCCCCCACACACTTTCTTCTCCCTCCCCCCCCTTCCACTTACTGTCCTGGTCAACTGGGTGCACCGCTCGGAAACCACCTGATCACATGTATCAATTACTATAATTATTCGATGCTTCATATGACCATGACCCATTCCTGCCACCTATGACCCTGTAGCTAGGGAATATAAAAGACAGCAGCTGTACTCCTCAGACATTTTTTTTCTTCACCCTCCCTGAAGAAGAACCAATAAGGTTCAAAGATTTTTGATTTTTTCCCCCTTTTTTTTTTTTGTTCTTTTCTTTATTTTTTCTTATTTTTTATTTATTTTTCACTTTTTGTTTTTACTTTCATTTTTTTTTTTTAAATTTTTGTTGTTTTTATTTTATCTTTTTATTATATCTTTCTACCCTTTCAATTGTTACATATTCATTTCCATTTTTTTTCCATTTTCTATCCTTATTTGTGACATTTATTAAATATCCCAATACCGGTCGACAGTCTTTGTGTGTTTTTTTTTCAAGAAAAGACACTTCTATAAAATGAAATTAATTCAGTTATATGGCCACAGTTATTCCACAGTCCCTAGGTCTAGTGTTACAAACTGCTTACCCACAGGTGAGCTGACCACGCATAGAAACCCCAACTCAAATCATCTGTGTGTCCTGAACAACAAATCAAACACTAGAATAGATTCAGCAACTAGACCACCTTCAGTTCGAGACATTTTCATAGTCTATACTAGCTGGGCTAAAGAAAAAAAAAAGATATCCTTGTCAGTACATGATGACATCACCATTTCTGATGACTTCTCCTTTCTAATGGACCTTCAGATTCCAAATCATAGATGAGATGTCCTAGAACAAAAATTCATCTTCGAGAAGGCAAACTGGACACGTGCAAATAACGTACAATACAGAGACTGAGAAAATCATATCAGAACTCTTGGACACATCCAGCACTGAGGCACTAGCACTAGATCATCTTAATTAAAATTGTCTTCCAGGTTGCTAAAGCATTGATTCCCCTGGAATCAATCCATCCTTGTACTGACCATAATACACGTTACGTTCTATATACATCTTTCAACCTCCTGATGACCATAATACAACTTGCATTTTAATCATTAGTATACATCCATTCTCATATTACTCTTATTTAAGGTAACTATTCAAATTCTGTGTTTTCTCTGTGCTAACCAATTAAATTGTGAATGTCAGTATGCCAGTCTGTAGCATATGACAGGAGGTGGCATATCAATTTGCTAGGTGGAAGAAAATGTCAGATCAAATGTGACCATAATTTTTCAGTGAGAAATGATCACCACTTGAATACTCAACCAAAGTTGGATGAAACATGAAAATAATATCTGATTCATTGATAAGCAGCACTATTGCATTTCACCATTACTCAAAAAGAAAGAAAGAATGAAAGCAAGAGAGAAAGAAGGACAAAGGAAAGAAAGAAAAAAGAAGGGAAAGAAGAGAGAAGGAATGAAAAACAGAAAGAAAGAAACAAACAAACAAACAAACAAAGAAAAAAAAGAAAGAAAAAACAAAAAGAAAGAAAGAAAGAAAGACCAATGTGTTTCTATTTCTAGTAACGGTCACAAATATAAATGTTATCACAAAAATAATGATGTCATAAGTGTTAGATGTGATGTGGGCAGTACATCAGCATTTTGACCTTGACCATGAACCACTTTCAGTGCTCACTGGAGATAAAATTCAAAGATCTTTCTAAAAACACATTATCAGACCATCAAATGCGAATTTCTTCAATGCTCCATAAATCATTTGAAACACTGACAAACTAAACACTGTAAACATATATTATTAGAAACCAGTAACAAATGGACAACAACAAATTTGCTGATGGCAACATGCACTCTCTTGAGTGACAATTTCAACTATTCCTCTGAACTGGTTGGATATAAAGTTACATAAAACCCTATTCCAATTTTAAATTTCACATAGCTCATGAAGCCACTTGCAGGACTAAAAGATTTTGGAAGCATGTCTGGTCCTCTGAAATGGCTAGGCATGGATTTATCTATTTCACTTTTAGTTTAATATTTCATCTGCTCTGAAGAGCCACTTACTGGACTGGATGATTCTGGAAGCACATCTGATCTTCTTCTCTGGCCAGATTTCCAAACCACGTTTGGTGTTGGGTCACCGACACCACGGCACTCAATGTTGACACGTTCACCAACAACAACTTCAATATAAGTTCTGTTAGGCTTGAGCTCAATCGTGGGTGGACCTGAAGATCAAAGAGACAAGCAATTTCAAGCATTCAGCACAGGTTTTCAAGTGGAATGAAATATCAGAACCTGCAAGGCTCTTTCACTGAAAGAAAAGAAAAAGAGAGGCAGACAGGAAAGAGTGAGAGGATAATATCTCTGGATGGATAAGCTTGAAGCCAGCTGTGCCCTGATTTTCAGGGCAGCAAGAAAGATGGATAGTTCTGGGTACTCATTGCAAGGTCAGATTTAGACCTCTACTGTCCATGATTCAGACTGAGGGAGAGGTAACAGGTAGCAATCCAGAATGCAATATATGACACAGAGAAAGACAAGCCTCAAATTTATTTTGTTTTTTCAATAATTTTTAGAAAAACACTTCTTATATTTTATACATGGAAATAATAATACAGACGATAACTGTCTGAATAATGCTAAAAATAACTGAAACAACTGTCAGTGGCTGGAATCCAGTTTTCATACCACCTGATGTTACAGTGATATCAGTTTCCTTTAAAAGCTATGATGATCTCTGGTGGGTGTGGCAGGCAGTAACAAACCTTCAACAATGAGAGTAGCAGTGGCTGTCACTGTACCCATGGGATTGACAGCTGTGCACAAATAATCGCCCTGTTCTTCAGCTGTGACTTCAGTGAACCTGATAAGTCCCATGCTGGGATCAAGTTGTGTCCGGCTGGTAAGTGGTCTGCCTCTGGGTCTGTTAAATGAAATCAGTGAGAGACCATCAGAATCATCCATTATTTTATTTTTCTGAAATTATCCAACAAAAAAATGCATTTTAAGAAAGCTATGTCTAACAAAACTTCAAGTTCCTTTATTTCAAAGTTCAAATGTTTATTACTCTGTATAGGAAATTTCATTTAGATTGGCAAAATAGTTTGCCCCACAATGATTTTTTTAAAACACTCCAAAACACAAATGTTGAAATTATAGCTGCGAAGTGATTATAATGGACAAACTGTCTTCAAAGAGAAGGGAGAGGGATAAAAAAATTAGCAGACTGAAAAATCACTTAAATTTCAAAGCCACTTTCTATGTATCTCATCACTCAACCTCTCAGGATTGAGGCAAGGTAACCTTGAAATAAAAAGCCTAATGATATAATGGCAGCTCAAATAATAACCATTCTTGTGCTATAAAACAAAGATCTCATTTTGGGAGTAAAAGAAAAGAACAATGATGTAAATTTCAAACCAGTTTCTTTGTTTCTGATGTCCAATCTGTCAGATTTCAAAATGACACAGACCTAATTTTCACAGTAAGATAATCCAAGAATAAATATATTATCCTTATGCCTTTTCTTTACCATTTCACTGTTTACAACTTCCATTAAGAGATACATTTAAAAAAATGGTCTCTTTGTGCTTAAAAATGCACCACGTACATCGCCAATCAGTCCCTGTACCCCTTAAATCTGATGCACCGACCACCGAGAAACTTTTTGTATTGACATGCAGAAACTTTTGATAAATACCACAAGTGCATAATTGGCAGATGACCAAGAGATGACAGCTGTGAATACTCTGCTTGTTTATGTAACAATTACTAACACTGAATAATAGCTGATTGCCTGTGGGAAAGTAAAGGATGTGTGGTGGTTGGCTCACTCACAACACATGGGACTGAGTGTGTGGGGGCTAGTAGCGATTGAGATTGACCTTACTGATAATGCTTAGAACAGGACTGAAAAATTGGTACAGCAGTAAAGCGGTTAACTCATTTGCTTTTGCTTCAACGTTTTCCACCCATTTGCTTTCTTGGTTCAAAATGAGAAAGAAAACCTACTTTTTTTAGAAGAAATCTGATTTTCTTCTCAAAAATTTCATTTCTAAAATTCTAACATTTCAAGGAAAAAAAAATTGGCCAATACAAAATGCAAACTACTGCTACATAAAACAAAAATTGCTGCATAAAACAAACTACGTAGCTATTCTCAGAATAGGTACCATTTCAACATAATGACTATGGACAGAGAATGAGTTATTTGGGAACTTTACCATAATTTTCCTATGCTGTCACATGTGTGTCAAGTCATGGTACCTTACCTGGACCAGGTGACCTCAGGTTGGGGGATGCCGCCTGTAACACGACACTGGAAGTAAGCACCTTGTCCAGGTCTCAAAGTCTGGTTACCTCTTGGGTACAGCTCAATCACTGGTGCCTCACGTCCTTTACAAGAAAATGGGAGTATATAAAAGCTTGCATTAGGATTGACATAAGATTTATAAAGCCAGAACAAAGACAACTCACAAAGTGACATATAGCTGAATAGCTTTTGCACTGTCTGATGTCACTATGGCTTGCACAATGGCAGACTGTCAGATATATTTTTATTGTAAACTTCATCTTAATTTGATTGAAAATGAGGTTAGAAAGTCATACTAAGATCCCTAAATAGTTGCAATTTTATCATGCTACAGACATCACCCTTTGAAATTTATGTCTATGGACTTGCTCTGAATTGAAAAATCTGCCTAAAAATTTATTTGAACCATTCAATAGGTTATTTAAGTACTATTAGACATCACAACAGGGTATTTATTGGAAAATGAAAAAAAAAAAACAAACAAATCCAAAACTAGGTCAGTTAATAACAAATTTCTTGACTAAATGCATGCGACAATTTCAGATATTTTTGGAAATGCCCTGTGACTTTAAAAAGTGAGTGTTTTCTAACCTACATGTAAGGGAGAGCATATTATGTATTTGAGTAAATTATTATGTGTCTGTGAATGAGAATTTATATTTCTTTTGAGCAGCATTTTGTCCGTGTATAAGAAATGAAGAGAGAATTCTCTTGTGAAAGCACTTCACTGCAGGAATTTATTGTTACATGCAAATTTTTGGCATCCTACACCCTTGTCAGGCTCTTGACTGATATTTGTGGAGAAATTACTGCCTTATATGTGTGGGGTCAGGAGTGGAGAGGAAACCGGTGGTGTGAGGAGATATCGCTGCCTGTGCCATTCTAACTCTCTGGCAGAGGTGCGAAATACTCAGGGAGTTCAGTGATGTTTTTTTTTTGTTCTTGATGTTTATTCTTCTGAGAATTGAGTTTGACTATGTTGCCAGTGGTGATGAAGGAATAAATATAAAGAACAAAAAACTATCACTGAACTCGGAAGAAGAGACCAACAAACTCAGTCACCTGATATTTACATGAACGACTACTGAACACAGCCACCATACCTCCCTGAGTATTTTGCACCTCTGCCAGCATGCACAGGCAGCAATATCTCCTCACACCACCGCTCTCCTCCCTACTCCTGACCCCACACATATAAGCCAGTACTTTCTCCACAAACATCAGTCAAGAGCCTGACAAGGGCGTGGGACGCCAAATATTTGCATATGACAATAAAATCCAGCAGTAAAGTGCTTTCGCAAAAGAATCCTCTCTTCATGTCTGTCAGTGCCTATGTTTTTGCAAGAGTATGTGCACTCTATATATAAATGCCTCTATCTCTGATGAATATCTTGTATAGTGTCACTGCTTTACGATGGCTGCATAGATCATTTTCAGCAGTTTTGAGACATTAAGATAAAATTGTTTACAAGATAAGTCGTTTAATGATTTATGCCATAATGATTCAATTCAATAAATATATAATTTTAGTGGTGTTCTATGTGAAAGCTCTAACACACAGGAATGTCATAAGACATAAGTTCTGGCCTAAATCTGACTTATATGTGTCACAATCATGGAGTAGTGGCCATGTTCTTTGAGCCTTATTTTAGTCAAGCACTGTTGAAATGCCATCCATTAGTGCCATTGCCATTCTAACTCTCTGTAAAAAAACATATTAAATGTGACACAGCTCAGTGAGACTGAATGTAAATGAAATTTGTTTATTTTTTATAAAGAGACAATCATAAAATAATTATGTACTTTTACTAACAGCCGAAAGCCAGCCAAAAATAAAAAAAAATCCCACATTGCTTTACAGTTATACTTTCATACTCTAGAACCAATGTCCTAAAGAAATAAAGACACAGCAAAACAGTTGATAGTCTTACTTTCAATGTCTACCATGACACTTGCACGAACACTCCCAGCATCATTCGAAGCTGTGCAGATGTAGAAATCACGGTCATCCATGCCTGCTTGCACGATCCTCAGAATATTGCCATTGACCTGATAGGAATTGATGGAGCAAAACTCTAAGCAGAAATATGTAATATAAGAAGAAGTAAACCAAACTGTTTGAAGTTTTGAGAAAAACTGAATTTTTTGTTATAATTTCTCCTGTTTTCACATTGACTTTGAAATGTTTTTATTTGTGCTTCATTTATTTTTCTAGCATGAGGCTAGCCTTGTAAATAAAGCAGGTGCATAAAGAAAGAACAACAAAAGAAAAAAAGTAAAACAAAAACAGAGATGTCATACGTTTCTATTCTTCATATTCAGAAATTTCCTTTGCATCAAACTACTCTGATTTTAATTCTGGCAACATATACTAAATCTTCTGATTTTTCCCTAGGCACTTTCTGATTATGAAAAAAATGCAATAACACAATGCTGATGGTTTTCAAAACCATAATTCTCATCTCTTTTGTCTACTGCTTAAGAGGAATCTCAGCACTTGCACATCAACCCCTCTGCACAACAACTGCTATTGATTAATACAACACATCATAAATTTAGTTTAAAACAAAAAAAAAACAGCCTTCCATTCTTCAGATAAATATCCCACAATCCATAATTTTCATTTAAGGCATGACACTGAAAGGCAAATTTGTAGCAGTCTTATAATATCAAGAAAGGGTTAAATTGGCTCTTTCATTCCATTCTCAAATCACAGGAAAATAAGTTCTTGAATTGCTGAAGTTTGAAATTTTGGAAAAATGCCATCAGGAACCACAAGTGAGAGCCTTTCACACGAAGGAGTCAGACTTCAGGGACAGAAGGCATCCTGGGGAAAAATGACTGCTGAAGTGAAGGGGCAGTGAGAAGACAGCAGCTGTTTGCTACTGAAACCACATGCCGCAGAGGAAAGACACTTTCATCTCCCTCAACTCTCAATGACATAAGATGAAAGATATAACAAAACAAACAAACCTGATGGTTTGCAGAAAGTTCCCCTCTGCCACGGGACCACCTGACCACAGGGGGTGGTGATCCAGTGACCTCACACGTCAATGTTCCTGTTGTGCCTGTGGCCACAGTCAAAGACTCTGGGAAAATGGTAGCAGTTGGTCTTGTGCCTGCAAAGATGAAAACAACATTGTAGAAGCATTTTGTTGGAAAGTGTAAAAACAAAAGTGATCAGATCACATCAATTTTTAACTCACTCAATCCCAGTCATCTTTCTTGGTTTTTGCATTCCAGAACTGGCCATTTCATCTGCATAAGCAGATTGCATCAGTGTCACTAAATATTGCTCATTCCTCAAAAACATTTGGCTCAAGAACAATGAAATATGATATCTGAAACATTTTCAGTATGAAGTATAAGGCTGATGTAGTGCAAAAAGAGCACTTGTTTGACAAAAATGATTTTTTTTTTCAAACAGATTTAGATTTAGATCTAGATCAAGAATGATTTCAGAACTATTCATTCTACTAGATCTATATTTAGATCTCATAACATCATTATTGGTATTTACACTCTAAAAGTTACATCTAAATCTAGATCTAAATCTATGTTTACATGTGGAGATCAACTGATCGTGTTAGTTGCTATGCTGCATTCAGGCAGCCGAGAACCAACACAGGCCCCAGAGCAGGACATCATTGCAGGCCCCTTATCAAAATACACTCAATTCCGGATATAGTCAAGTTGGTTGAGAGAGGCAGGCCCCCTGCCAGTGACCCCCCCCCCCCCCCTTTCGTGTACCTGGCTCCATTTGAACCCAATGTCAAACTTCACTCAATTCATAAAACTGCATTCTTTTGGGTTTTTTTCACATAAAATCAAGCTAGGCTATCAATTCCATGACCCCTATACTGGAAATTAGTTGGGAATAATAGTCATGTGAAATTTATTATGATTTACCGAGAGAAAATGAAACAGACACTGAACAGACCTGGGAACAGCATAATGTTGTTTCATTGTTTTGGTTTTGTTAAATTTAAGGCCAGTTTTACAACACAAGTATATACGACACAGTCCTTAACACTATTAATCATGCCGACCTGTATGAGGATAGTTCGACCCTTGCACCACATGTTGTCCAAAAAAAAAAAAAACCCTCTCCCATACTCATTCGATGGCTTCTCTAATTTTTCTGCATGTTGTTGTTGCTTTACTTTCATGGTTTGGTCAAGAACAGAATCATGTCAACATCTTCAACTACCAATAGATGACAAAGTATAAATAATCATGTTTCAAGTTTAGTTTGCAGTGTAGTCTCTCCTATTTAATGAGCAAAACCAGTTCAGTACTTGAACCACTTGAGCACCCGGCGGTGAACAACAGCTCTAGATTTAGTTCCTTCAACTTTCTTTTTTCAAATCGAGAACTGGATAGCTAGAGCTAACAGTTCTACCAGTGAGTTCCCCGTCTGAAATCCTGCCTGCGAGCCCCTACTTGCATGAGGAGTGACATCTAATAATAGATTAAGGGGGGGGGGGGGGATGTCCTAGAGGTGATTTTTTTTTTTTATTAAAGTAAGGTTATTTTTACCTTTTCCATCGTATTCAGCATATTGAAAGTAGAGGAAAACAGTAAAAAAAAGATTGACTTTTTCATACGGTTCCCGTGGCAGCACTGCCATCTTGGATTTTGGCATCCCTAAATTGATTGATTTCAAAATCTATCTCCTCCGCCGAATTTCAACGTAACTTGACAAAAATTAGTGAATATATTGTTTGATATATTATCTAAAAAGGTAAATTTTTTGTTATGTTCCATGCAATACATAATTTTCTATAAAATTTTGAAAATACCATATAGGGAAAATTCAAATTTCGCCATTTTTTTCAAACTAAAAACCCAATTTTCTCTAAAACTTACCTGCCGATTTTAACGCGCATATGAAACTTTTTAGCTTTTGTAGTGACAATGATGCATACCAAATTTGGTTTGAATAGGTTTCGAAACAAAAAAAGAGATAGACAAAATGTGTCAAAACACCAATGCGTTTAAAGTATTTTTTTTATCGAAAAATTGACATGACGAGTTTTTTATTCAGCTTTCAGGCTCAGAACAGCAAACTTTCTTACATACTAGTCCTCTTTTCATGACTTCTGTGTCTCTCTTTGCCATTATTTTGGCTCTCTGGGCATATCTTTTATCGAATTTTGCTCCCTACCCCTTATCTTTATAAGAGCCACTTTCAGGATCTTGAGGGACTCTGTGTGCCCCTATAACATTATTGAGTGCAAACCAAGAGTGTTTTAACCTTTACTATGACATATAGTCGACAACTAAGCTATAAGTAGCAGAAAGAAAGAAAAATTGTGCTATTTATGGGACAAGGAAAGTCATTTTAGAACACTTACATTGATAATTTGCATGATCAGCAGTTTTTCTCACATCATAGTGGTCATCCAGTGTCCATCCC
>JBCAUA010342624.1:0-18862 GCA_038406235.1 Peronia verruculata | reverse complement strand
ATCTATCTATCTATCTATCTATCTATCTATCTATCTATCTATCTATCTATCTATCTATCTATCTATCTATCAGTCTGACTAGTTTATTAGTGTTAATCAGTCTAGTTTATTAATTTCCTACATCCCTCAATCACTGTTTTCTGCCTGTCAGTCTATCTTAATATAACACCGCTCTCGCATCTGTCTGTTTAGGCCATGTTATTTGTACACTTGAAGCTCTGTTACTTTTCAGTTCTTTACTTCTTCAGGGGAATAAACACTTTTCTACATTTCCATCGCGTGATATAACAATCATTTTTCTTGAGAAACGAAGAGAACAGATCAGCAGAGATTATTGCACCCTTAAATATAATCCATGTTGTCTATCTGATTGTGTCATGTAAAAATCAAACCTCAGCCGTGAAGTTTTACCAAATTGAGACAAACAAACTAATTCCGTGTATAAGAGCTTAGGGATCTTAATCCTGTCTAATTTTTACTAGCGCTTTCCGTACTCCTACGCACTCTGCACCCACTTCTTCTTCTTCTCTTTGCACTCGCATCTAGCGGATTAATTGATGTAGAGACCATCTTTGTCTTCGCGCTGTGTGTTTTCCTGTGTAGAATGTACAGCGTTTTCTACTGTTCATTTTTATGTTGTATGTGGTCATGATAGGGGAACACACACATGAATGCATTTAGAGGTGGGTGAACGGAGATAGAGAAAGAAAAATAAGAATAAAAGAGACAGGGAATGAGAGATGGAGACAGAGCACCATAGACAGACAAAGAATGAAAAAGAATGAGAGAGTGAGAGATGGATTGAGACGGGGATGGGGTTGTAAAAAGAACTGAAAGAGAGAAAGGGAGTGGGGATATAGACAGCGCGATGGAGAGACAGAAAGAGAGATGGAGAGATAGAGAGAGAAAGAACTAAGAGAGAAAAAGGAGTGCAGAGATAGACAGAGCGAAGGGGAGATATAAAGAGACAAAGAGGGAAAAGGAACTGGAAGAGTAGGGTGGGAAGACAGGCAAAGAGAGGTGGAGAGAGTATACACAGAGATGGAGGGAGAATTGAGAGAGAGAGACATGAAATGAAAATAAGACAAGTGGGTACTGGTAAAATGTGGGAGGAGTTATCTGTTCCGTACTTTCCGTACAGTCCATTTTCCACTCTCAAATATTCCAGTCGATACTTGACTCTTATGTTATGCGATACCTCTTATACATACAAACTGCTGGATCAAACAGTAAAAGTAAAAACTGAGGCGATTACGGGCCGCTGAAGTTCAACCCTTTCACTGTCAGATCTCTTTATAAAACCACAGCCAGGTCGTTTTGTCATAAAACTGGATTTTATCCTAAAATTTAGATCTTCCACCCACTGGGATTTATAGAAATTATAAAACGACAAGCCCTGCCTCAAACAAAAATATGTGTCGGTCTTTAAGACACACCAGTTACATGATGAAAATTTTAAACACCGTACATTATGTCACAAAAGGTTGACATTTAATTCTGTCATGCATTCTAAGTTGATTTGAATTCAGTGGAGGTATGCCCAGATTTTCTACGAATCTTTAAAATATAAAACATAATATTATTATATCTTCAAAGTTATATTTGAAAAGACTATTGTTAAGATTCTCCCTATAATCTGTCAACTCGATGTATTCATCACCCAATAGGTCTCGCATAAACACATACATTACAACGCATACACACACATACACACTTATACACATATTATATGATTTTCTCCTGCTCCTGACAATAGAATACTATTAAAGTATGTTAAAGTTTGTATAGTATATCTATACTCCTGACGGACTCCCAACATTTTAGATGTGGTATTTTATCAAAATTCTCTAAGAAGTTATATGAAGGCGACAGCCACCCTTTATGGACATGCTGGCAAGTTTAGAGCGTGGCGATAAAACTGTCAACAGGAACTGTCAACAGGGCGGACTTTTGAAGGAAGATTGTTGAGGGTGGAGTTGCAACTTTTGAAGACGAGACGTTTTCGACAATGTTAATGTTGTAGGCTTGGATTTAATCCTATAAATGTCAGTAAAAATACCAAGGGTAGCAGAGTTTTTGTGATCATACTAATATTCAAGTTAGAAAACTCCAGTGTATAGTACGACAAGCAAGTCTTTGACCTACTCGGCCCCTTGACACATCTAGGGTTAACAGTGCCGCAGCACGATCTCGGTTTTACTCTGCCCACTGCTAATGTAATGCTTTAAATTTTTGCTCAAAAAGCGTTACTTCGTTGTTCATATGGGTCTCATCTGAAAAAAGTCCAGCCTTCGACACGGCTACTGTAAAATACCCTATAAAATTTGGTCAAAGTAGTTTTCCCATTCTCAGGAAGCTCACAAAAGTTTTGAAAATACCAAGTTGGTTTTCTTAAAATGAAAATAATAAACATAATAATAATAATAGTAATAGTAATAATACTTCGAATGAAAAATGATGAAAATCAAGATCTGTGTTGGATTCTCCAGCCTGTCCGACGGACAGCAATGCAGGCAGATCATTTGTCGATATGGGTTGTCATGTCTGAGTGAAAATTTGTCAGCATACCTGTTTGTTTGACTACTACAAGGGATTTTTTCAAAGGTAGAAGAGTTGTGCAGTCCCCTCCCCCCTCCCCACCCCCCATCCTCTAGCCTTTCAGAACTTATCATCCCATACGTAGTGTGCAAGATAACACATTCCCTTCCTATTTTTTTTCTGGGGGGGGGGGAGGGAGGTTGTTCACTGTCAGACACTTAAGACCAGTGAACGCCTGACATATCTCTGTCACTCCCAGACATTTTTTTTTTTTTTACTACTTAAGTTAACATAATTTCTAGCCAACTCGTACGTGGTCAAACTATAGATCTAGGAGTCTGATGTCGTGAAATCCTCTTAGACCTGAAGCAATTACTGTTGTTACAAATGATGGCTAGATTAGAACTATTGCGAAGAGGGGGGGGGGGTTGACCAGCCTTGTTATTTCCTTTTGCCAGATACAAGGGAAGTGAACAAGCAGCATAGAGAGGAAATAAATGACGTCTACACTCTTTTTTTTTAAACCTACATCATATTTTTTTTTTAATTATATATTATGGAAATGTGTTCTTCATACCGTAATCATTTTAGCTAAAGATTTTGTAATCAGTTTTTCAAATGACAAAAACAAACGTTGGTTTTTTCCTAAGCGCCTAGAGCCATTTTCTGGGATTGGGCGCTGTATAAATGCACTTCATTATTATTTTCTTTACACTGTTTCTTCAACAACCATTGTGTCTGCTAAAGGGAAGTAATAACGCTGATCAAAAACAATCCCCATTTCAGCAGTGGCTCAATGGTGCAGTTTTTACAAGGAGAATTTGAGCCATTGTTCAAATTCTGTATCATTCATCACAACTTCGTCACGTAAAATTACGGCGGTATTTCACATCCTCAATCCTTGACTCATTCTTTTTCACGTATCGTATGGGTTATTCTAGGCTTTGGCGAAAAAAAAAAACAGTTTTGCTAGAGAGGTGGCATTCGAAGAGTTAAGAGGGACGGAAAGGAATGGGCGGAAAGGGTAAGAATCTAGTTTTGATAAAATAGAACATTGACAGAGGGAGACAACCGAGATGGAAGCAATTCAGGAAAGGGAAGTAAGACAGACCAGAAAAAGTGCAGAGAAAACCAAGAAACGAACGACTCAGTAGGTCGGAAGTTCGTTAGACCGGGTCAGACGTGGCCTGACAGGTTTGCTTTACCGCCTGGCTTGATCAAGGCCAGCAATCATAGTCAGGACACACCCTATGGCCAGGCTAGGAAAGCTTTCGTTTACTTTAGTTTTCTTTTAAGTTCATGATTTTCATTCACAGAGGCTGATAATTCACATTTTTTTTTTTCTACAATTTGTCTTAACTGGGTGCATCCATTTTATCCCTCTTTATGTATTCATGTATTTATTATTCAATACATATTTATTTATTTTTATCCATTCAATTATATAAACTCAATCTTTTATATTGCATTCTTATTATGCTACCCCTCCCCATTCGATGAAGAGGGGAGCGCCAGAGGGAGGGGGGAGGGATGGGAAGTACCATGTTTAGATTGTTTATTACGCGTTTTGCTTTAGAACAAATTAATTTCATCCAAATGATGGCGAGAATTCTATGAGGACTGAGTGAGATTCATTAATATGTACATGTTTTGTCCATAAGCAAAATCAAATTCAGACTGCAGTACAATGAAGCTTCCACTGTGTTTATACTATGATCTCAAACCCATGCAGAATTGAGAGAATAACAAAGAAAGAGAGAGAGAAAGAGAGTAAAAGGGTGAGGTTGTAAGCTATATTATTATGAAGGAAACTATATGCTAACTGCATAAGTAAGAGAGAGAGAGAAGGTTGGGGGTGGGGAGGGGAGAGAGAGAAAGAGGGAGTGTTAACAAATGCATGTAGGACACTGGTCCTAAACAGAGAAAGAGAGTGAGTGAGAGAAAGTGGTTAGTAACCGAAAGGTCTTCAGATTCTGTCTGTACCAGTTTGTTTTTAAGACACCTATTATGGTGACTATATCTCTGTGTCCAATGCTCATGACCTTTGTCTCTTGCAGTTCAAAACAGGAGCCCACTTACAACAAATTATAAACAATCAACGAGCATCAGCGATTTACTCGAACTGACCTCTCAGCCGTTATCGTGGTTTAGTCGCGGGCAAAAATAGGCGAGTAACTACAGGTTATAGTTGAGATCACACCGATGCAAAACGCTAGGTAACAGCCGAGCGTCAGCATTTTGTAACAGCATAAGAACGGGATTCTATGTCTTAATAATTTATTCAAGATAGTTGTGAAGAAATTCATTAATTTATTCATATAACACATCATTACAATAACAAGGAATGTACGGTCTAAGAGGTAGTGTTAGTTTGAACACAACGAAAACGTGTTTTTTTTTTTTTTTTCATTCTCTTGAGAAAATATTGTCTGCTAGGGTTTGCACTTTGTAAAATGCAAAATCGCATGTAAGAAGATGACTTGTATTGTGCTCTTCATAAATACAATATTTACTCTGTGAGAAAAGTGATGATTTAACATGTAACTCGATCGGCTCCCTCTTTAAAAGTTTTAACACTACGTATACATGGTATCGCGCGTTTAAAAAGTGCAAATGAATGATTTAGCACGAACGGTTGAACATTCTTAAGATAAATCTTCCTGCCCTTTTCATCTTTGACATAAAATCCTCACATTGAAATATATATACGGTTGAATCAATGCTCTCTTGAATAGAAGTTACGACACATCTATGGTTTAGAAAGATTAAGATACACATTCCTTTCCTCGCATGATTTACGCAATGCTGAACATCCATTGAAGGGCACCGCCCACATTGCCGCCATATTTCAGTCGCAATGCCCAGTAAATAATTCATCCTATCCACCCACACTTTACAGCCTATTTAGAATCACAAGTTTCGACTTCACTTCAGTCTAGTGTCAATGGTTTCTTCATGAACGAGTAAAAGAACCCATGATGGGGTGATTTTGTTTTTTGTTTTGTTTTGTTTTTATCTGCAGCATATCAGTGTTAAAGGATTATCTTAGCTTTAAATTGGTGCCCCTCTTACTTATGGAACCTCTCCCTTTGGGTTTGTGGACATGTTTACTCTGGCAACGGCGGTTCAGCCTGTACGTATGCGATGTTTAATACCCATTTTTTTGAATTAACACACTAGAGAGCACAGGGACATATTCGCTGTTATCCGAGAAAGTTAAACGTCGGACCTTTCTACTCAAGAAGCGAATGGATCTTTCAGTCACTGAACAAACAGTACCTTCTAATATTTCCCATAATGGGCAGGATTCCAACCCTTAACATTTCATCGAGAGGCAACACATAACCTTTCGATCTCTTCGTGAACTATCCAACTCAATACATTGATCTACAACCTCTCAATCAGTCACAAGTGGATTTTAGGCTCTGAATTGATTATATTAACCCTACAACTACCAAATCTATGGCAGCTTGTACTTTGGAGGTTTAACTTAATCTTGGCATCTTCTTAATGTTACAAACCCTAGTCAATAGTAAAATAGGTGGCAGTAAAATTTATGTTATCCAGCGGCAATGTCTGGCAATAATTTATGGCTTTTGAAAGAGAGAATGCGACAAAATATCTAGATCTATATCAGAGCCTACGCACTCATGAAAGAAACATGATTTTGCTTTTTGTTTTTGTATTTTTATTCACTTTTTATAAACGCCAAATGACAGGACATTGAAAGATATGTTACGGGTTACTTGAGCAAAACGATACAACGGAACTATAAATAGTTTACAAACTTGTGCAGAGAAGCAGAAACTACGTAGTAACTTCCATAGAGTTGGATGATAACTACAAGATGAATATTCATAAGTGATTGCAAAATCATGTGGGGAAGTCAAAGGTTGAAAAAACGTTATCATGCCAACCTCTGGGAGTCTAATTATCGTAAGTGCCACTGAATGCAAAAATTGCAATTGTATGGAGTTAATACATTTTTCTATGAAAATAAATCCGGTCTTTTTCCACATTTTGCGAATCTGGCACTTTGAAAAATTGTCTTTAAAAGTGGATTTTTTAAATTATTTTTTTTAACAATGAAGTGGTATTGAAGAAAATCAGGCTTTGAAGGATCGATGCAACCTCTATCTTGTTTTCACCTCGTTCTCGGTCTGCAGTTTGCATTGTGCCAAGGCGGCAGTGGAGTAAACAAACAAACAAACAAAGATTTTGCGTGAATGGCAAGATCCTAGAAATAATTTGAAGTGGACAAGATAAAGACTTGACTTATAATGTGACCATGACAACAGTAAGGTTACCATATAAATAAATACTGCTCATTTATTATTTCAGTTTACTTGAGATCTTTTGTTAATTTTGTACCTGGGAAAGACAAAAAAATTACACATTTCTTCACTCGACCTGGGTAAAAATGGGCACCTCACTGCAGACAGGAAAAAGGTTGGCCGCCTTGTAGGCTATGCTTTCCAGGAGATCAAACGCACGATAACGTCTGTTCTTGACAGGGTCAGAGAATTCTATGTGAATGGAAAAATAGAAATGCATACGGTGCTAAGTCGATTTTTTGTCCTTTGTTTATGTAATGCACTCTGCTATATTTATAAAACTAGCTTTGCTCTGCCTATTCCGACATTGTCCTACACAAAGAACGAAGATACGTATTATTATAATAGCATTCCATCAACACTTCAGGAGATGTTACAAAAACTAAATAGAAAAAAAAATTCAGTTTTCTCAAAATTTGAATCTGATCAAATAAAAGTGCGCCCAAAGTCTAGTTTCATCGACACCAAAATATATGGGGGGTAGCAGTGACCACTCAGCGTAAAGCTCACATCGTGGTCCACTCGTGCAGGATCGCGGGTTCGAGTCTCGGATTTACCTTCGGAGAATGGGAAGATTCGAAGATAAGAACCAGCATTTTTTTTCATTGACTCAGTGGGCCCTGACTTTCTCTGAGTTTGGAAGCCTGGTGTCTAGCCTTCTCGGATAAGGGCAAATATATTTCGGAGGACTTGTGTGTGAGTTGAGCACGTAAAGAACCCTTGACAATTACAAATCGTTGAAAAGTAGGCAGCGTGCCACAGTCACGGCATATTTCCAAACTCGAAATTTCTACCCACAGAAAATTCTCATCGAAAACATGCAGTCACTTAAGGTCGAGATAGTCCTACTTTCTCAGTACTGAAAGACTTGGAGAAAAAAGTAAGAAAGTAAAACACATACACACTCACAGAGGGGAAGCAACAAAAAAACTCTTAAGTTCTCTCAATAATTGAGTCTGGTCACTTGGTAGCATTTTGCATTTCCCCTTCCTACTCCTAAATAACATCTGCTTTATAATGGCATCTGTAATATTAACCCTCTATCACTCAACATAGTAGACATGCCACACAGGTGCAAGGAGCGGTAGAGATGTTATCAAACCGAGATCCTGTAATCCAAGAGATAGCAAAGCACATGCAACAACACGAAAAGAACAATGAGACGTCTCACCTTGGCACCATTCTGTAGCAAGATTTCGCTGAAAGCCTTGCCCAGGCCTTGAGAAGCGCCAGTCACCAATGCTACTTTGTCGCGTGCACTCATTCTCTTGGGGGTCAAGTGTAAGTCTCCTGCAAGATCAAACACACAGACATTTCAACATGAGATTCTATGAATTTGAAGGGTGTGTATGTGAGCTATGCACGCCTGAGACCTGCATCTAGACAGAAGGTCAGCCGGGCTATTGCGCATATATGACATGACGTCATACCGCGTGAACCACTGTCATGTAGTTTTCATAAACAATGCCATTTCTCGTAGAACGGGATTGGTTGTCTATTTTTGGTGGGGTGTTGCTAAATACAGAAGTGGGTATATTCCATAATATTCAGTTTCCCGCGTTTTGAGTTGCGATCGAATAATATGTAGATCTAGATGTAAATTACATACTGTGCACTTAGCAAACCTGGAGGTAGAATTCGTGATCTCTGCACTCTTTCTAGGCGTGCTCTATAGACTTATATCATTGCAGGTGATGTGGTGTCAAGCCCTTCTATCATTCTCTCTTTTTCCTTTTCGTTTTTTTCTTTTCTTTTTTTTTTTTTTTTCTTTCTAATTTGATCTTCCGAAATATGCCTGTCTGTCTGTCTGTCTCTCTGTCACTCACTCTAGTCTCTCTCTCTCTCTCTCTCTCTCTCTCTCTCTCTCTCTCTCTCTCTCTCTCTCTCTCTCTCTCTCTCTCTCTCTCTCCTTCTGTCCTACCCACTCTATGCTTGCAACATGTGCAGAATATTTCTGAATAAATAAATAAAAAAATAAAGTTCCTAATAACTCATGAATGAAAAAAAAACACATCTATTTATAACCAACATCTTCAAGTATGTGCAATTTGTTTCCGAAGAATGAATGCCAATGCAATACGTTCAGGCAAACAGAAACAGAAACAGATAAACAAACATACAGCTATAAAAATACAAATTGCCTAACGCATGACATATGCCTACACCTGGCTTCATAGACGCAGCTCTGAAACATGCCGAAGAATTCCCGTAACGATCGGCACTGGAGAAACAACAGCAGCAACCGTAAACTATGGTAACCATGACAGATCATGTTGTTATGTTCTCGTTTGATGACAGCAACTTTTCGAAGAGGGCAAGACCAACAAATCACCTTTTGAAATTTCCCGTCATGATTTAAGTTTTGAATTTAACTGTCTTAACTTTTCCGGTTTATTTCAGATCATGGCCATTTGAGACATAAATCAGCCATTCAATCACTCACTCTCTAAATCAATCAATCAATCAATCAAATAATCGAACAATCAATCAATTAGTAATTCACTCTGTCTATCAATCAATACACATTTATAAATGAATATATATATATATAAAAAATAGTCAATCAATCAATCAGTCAATCGCTTCATCTGTCAATCAGTCAGTATACATATATCTATAGATATGAAAAAACAACAACAAACAAACAAACAAACGAACAAAAAAACGACAGAATAAGTAATTAATAAATGAGCAAATAAATAAGTACATGAGAGAACTATAACTTGCGCCAAGTCAGACACTCTCTATCAACAACAGGATGATTAAGTAAACATGCCTGCGTTCATTAGCTACGGAAGGCGGAAATGCCTGATACTTATGTAACAGGCTGGAGCAATTACAAGCCAGTTACACACTTTTCCCCAGAACTGACAATAAAAAATACCTAAAAGCAGATAGTGATAGAAGACGATGACATTAATAATGCTCTCTGCTTCCTGTTGAGTAAGAATCGTTTAGGAAAAAGATACACGTAATAGAATTATCCAGATCAGCGATTCCCAAAGTGGGCGGTACTGCTTCCAAGAAGGCGCTGAAAGGTTGGCGGGGGAAGAGGAGGGGGGGGGCGATAAGGGGATGGTGAATGGCTGGACAATGGCCAGAAGATGGGGCAATGTAGTTAGAATTAGGGATATGTGGCACATACTCTGCTGGCCTATGAGCAATGTACTGTTCTCTGAGTCGCATTAGGTCAACGATGAAGTAACTAGCAGTTTATGTCAACTTTACTAAAACTAGACAAAATTTAGAACTTGAGAGCGGGTGTTTTACGAATATTCAAGAGAAATCTCATAAATTCTCTCGATTGGAGGGGGGGGGGGGGTGCGAAAGTCGTCTGGGCCCCAAGTAGGATGCAGTCCGAAAGGTTTGGGAACCACCGATCAAGATCATTGAGCGGCTTTTTCTGTCATTCTCTATTGAGTTTTAATTTATTATTTTTTTTAGAAAGTTTTCTTTGCGTGAAACACCTGCATGTAATTAATATGAATGACTTATGCTTTCAGCCAAGACTTGCAACGGTAGAGTAAAGAGGTACGAACAATAATATTATGCCAACATTATCCATCCTTCCACCTCTCCATCCGTTGATTCATTTATCCATATATATATATCCATCTATCCATCTACTCGTCCACAAGTCCGCTCACAAGCCCTTCCAGCCAGTAGCCGGCCTGCCATATGTTTATTCGTGTATCCATCTATCCCTATATTCATCTATCCATCTATCCATCCATCCATCCGTCCAACCCCCCCCCCCAATCCACTCACGCACTCATTCACTCACTCACTCACTCACTCACTCACTCACTCACTCACTCACTCACTCACTCACTCACTCAGTTGTTCATTCATTCATTCGTTCTTTTATTCATTCATTCATTCATTCTATCTTTCTTTCTTTCTGTTTTTCATTCATTCATACATTCATTTATTTATTCACGAACTAAAAATTCTGATGTATCAGTCGTCCTTATGATATACCACATCTAGTGCAGTAATTACCGATGTGAAAGGGTTTGTTTTGTTTTTTTTTTTTTTCATACTACAGTTTCAAGTCTTTAAATCCCACAATTACGATGACTTTAAAATGGCACCTGTGTTACAATGCAATATGATAACAAAATCAAAATGATAAGGACAACATAAACAGGACAATGAAAAGGAAAGCCAGCAGTAAACATGGGGCTCTTGTTTCTTGGCTTTGAAGATCTGGACAAGCCTCCTTTTTCTTGTGTTGCCCAGGGAAGAACCTCTTATAAAGTATTATATCACAAGAGATCATTATCAGACAGTAATTCACAATCCCCATACATTTTATATAACTGCGATTCCTGACAAGTTAGGAAGATAAGTAATGCATTGTAGATGAGATGCTTTAGATAGAGGACTTATGGGTAAAAATCTCACGTAAGAATAAACAACATTCAACGAAGTGCAAACGAAAGAAATCCAGGTTATTCTGAGCGCATTGAAAACACAAGCATATGAATATTTAATGGTATGGTCACATGACAAGATGTTTCAGCAAGGCAAAAACAATTTTGCATGGAAACAAAGGAGGAAAAAAAAAAATTCAAGGAAGATCTAAAAAAAAGATTATCTTGCAACATCAAACATTGGTTAGACTTCAGCGTCGTCGAGTCACAAAAGGCAGCAACGGACCGCAACAAATTATATCGGAGTGACAGTGTGCGTCATCTGTAGATATCTCAGCACAATATTGTCACGGAATAGCAAGGATAGACATTCTTCTGGACGTATTCACAGAACTGCATGGCAATTTACTAGAATCGTACAATTCTGAAAAATCTTGACTGAAAAACGACTGGCTAACCCTAATAGTGTCGGTACAAACTGCAGGCGTATGCCTACATACTTTGGCCAATATAATGGCAAGCAATCATGTTTCAGCGATAACATTTAGATCTGAAGACACTACAAGCCGAATATAGCATTTTCCTACTTTATTCTACACTTTTTTTTTAAGAAGTTACTTAACTATGCAGTATAATGAGCAAGTCCTTGACTGAATCATCCCCTTCAAACTTCTAGGGTTAATTTTTATCACAGAAAATTAGTATTCTCCTACCTGTTACAAAATCTGTATCTGGCACAATCCTATGTGCTTCACAATTGTTTAGGAAAAATTATTTCTATTTCAATCTCAGCTCGAACTTTGGACGGTCTTATAACCACGTGACTAACGATCTAATCTTTACGAGAGAGAAAGAGAAGAGGAGAGTCTGTATGGCTATAAAATGTTTGTCTTGCCATTTCAAACACCTGTGTTTCCGACAGCTAAAACAACCAGCGTTTACTTACAGCCGTTGCAGCGGTGTAGGCTGTATCTGGGTGCG
The DNA here is from genome assembly GCA_038406235.1 of Peronia verruculata. Lineage (NCBI taxonomy): Eukaryota > Metazoa > Mollusca > Gastropoda > Systellommatophora > Onchidiidae > Peronia > Peronia verruculata. The sequence goes on along the minus strand of JBCAUA010342624.1, from coordinate 6,633 downwards.
TGTGTATGTTAGGTGTGTATGTGCAACAGACTGACTCTGTAGACTATATGTGTATGTATGTGTGTGTGCGATGGCGTGGAGCTATAAACCGTGTGTGTGTTCGTGGTTTTCGTGTTGTCTTTCCCTTCTGTTTGATTCAGATAACAGGTACAGATAACAGATTGCCGGTGTTCACCCAGTTTGACCACCATCTTTCGAAAACCCGGCTGGCAGTTTCAGGAAGGAAGAATGCTGGCAAAGACCAATGATATGATGTGGGCTAATGATAGTTTCGCTGTTCGTTTGTCGCATGATTTCAGGTGTTGATGCTTGTGAGATCACAGTGTTTGACACATCAATGTGGCATATGAAATCGAGAGGAAGATGTCACTGTAAACTCCTTTTGATTTTTTTTTACTCCAGTGTAATAAGGTGAAAAATAAAAAATTTACCCTTTCTCTTCTGCATTACAGAAAGCCTTTGACCCCCCCCCCCCCTTACACACGCACACACACCTGCCACTTCCCTAAACCATCTTTTTATATGCAGCCGGTTGTTTTTGGTGTGTACGTTTCTGTGTGTGTGTGTGTGTGTATGCGTGTGTTTGTGTTTCTTCTTTTAAGGGTTATTTTAGACATTGCTTAGAAAAGAACAAAAGCATTAGTCAAAGATAGTTATACCAATAGCAACATGCATCAAACACAAAGTCTACACTATAAGATTAGTTTGACGACAGGTTGCTAGGAAGGAGTAGGAAGTGAGGGAAGGAGGAGGGGGGAGGTACGCCATTTGTTAGACTGATATCCCTGAAAAGGTAAATCTCAAGACCAGTCCAAAAGAGCTGCTATAATGAGCCATGTTTTTAGCCAGCTAGATGACTTCCCTTTGCCAAGAACAAGAGGTGTAGGACAAGCATTGCAGAGAAGGAAAAAAAATTTTTTTTTCTCTCGTTATTTAAGACACATGATGCAGAAAATTATTATTATTATTATTATTTTAAGTATCATAATAAGAAAAATAATGTTCATGATATGGTGAATTTTTCAAAAATTTTTGTGATTGATGTGTCACGTAACCAGCCAAAAAGTGATATTGTCCTTCTTTACAATTTGTGTAAAACCTCTTGTACTTGGCAAAGGAAGTAATTTGGCTGATGGTCAAAATGGCTTATTGTAAGTCGTTGAACTCGAACAGAAAAACTCGGTTTCTGAGATATGATGAAGGTTATGGTTATGGTTCTTTGTAAGCCTTTCAACCTCCCGAGGAGGGTTATCTCGAGTGGTGAATGTGTTCTAAATAAGGATGACTTAAACCAGCAGAAATCAAATTGAAGGGATATTCATCTCCGAATAAGAGAATATTGTTCTTACGGAGCAGATTATAAGTATATCAGGTTGTTAATAACGAATGTAATTTATGAACACATAACACAATAGTGTTATGTTATTTTTTTTTTACCACGGTTGTGGACAGCTGAGATAACCACCACTACAGGAGGTTGAAAAGCTTATAAAAACCATAACCATGAAATGACCTTGTAGATTTATGTGCTAGACTGTTCATTTTTGCCGATATTTCTCCTGATTTTAGCTGAAGGATCACCTGTTACCATATATAAATTTGCCATATCTCTGGCTACACTTAAAAGCCATCCTACGAAACTGTAAAACGGTAACTCATTTTGGCTGGACAAACAGAGAAAAAAACTCTGCAAACGCTACAAAGATGCACAGTCCCAGTGGATAATGTCTATTACAATGTCAAGCCCTTTAAAAATAAATGAACAATGCGGAGAAAGTATTTGGGCAATACTCTCTAAAAAGAAATGAAAAATCATCCTACATCTCTGCCTCTTGTGTTCCCATACAGTGCCAACATTTCTGCACATATCAGCATTACCTGTTTCCAAAACTGATTTGAACAAGATAGTGATGGTCATGAAATGTAATCAGCTATTATACACTATCCGTCTTTTGACTTTCACAGTCCATTCAGATAAGAAAATGTAGAAAACAAATGAAATAAACTAAGAAAAACAATAGGCCTGATACAATAATATTTAAAACAGAAAAATAAGACGTTATAATATGTGGTATTCTAAATTGCACCTTTTCCAATACATACAGATTGTACTCGCTTTATAATCACTCTGTTACTGCCCAGATAGACTCAACAGAGACACTCACCAATAGTTCATATTCGACTAAGCAAAAACCTGGAAGTCCCAGCCGGAGTGTTTGTATCCCTCTGCTAAAAATAGAACACTCACTGATGTTTGCTACCGCTCCACCAACGAGATCCGAGAACACACCGATCCCGTGCGCTGTTATATGTTTTTCCTTGTCAATGACAGTAAACAGTTTTCAGAGTTTGTACCCCCTTACTATAATAAGACGGGGATTCCAGCCGTTCGCTTCGTCGGGACAAATCCCGTCGGCCCCAGCGTCCTGAGCTGAGAAGCACACAACGAATATACTTTGACAAAATGTCTTTTCCCTTGAAAACGTCCATTTTTAACCCATCGAAATTCAGTTTTGCGATATCTCTCTTTTCCAACGCATAGAGAATTTAATGCAGCAGAAGTTAGAGAATGCATCCATGCTATGAGTTCTATGTTAGTACTAAATAACGTTGTATTTGAAAAGGTAGAGAAATCATTGAATTAAACTGTGTTTTTTTTTTTTTTTAAGGCTTTTTGTCAAGAATAATTGACCAAGTGGTTGCCTCTTAGGTGTTGAAATCCTTACCGCTAGACAAACAAAAACATTCTCTGGCAGGTAGACAGTATTTCACGGGAAAATAAAATTAGGACGGGAAAAAAGGATGTACATTGATAACATTATTTTCACAAAAAAACGGAGAGGGGAGGGAGGAGACAGGCGGGGGAAGGTTATAAGACAAAGGAGGATTTCTACACATTGACAGAACGGAAGAGAATCAGCAAATAAAGAGAATTTACAGGGTCGTATGGGAAAAAGAGACAGAGAACTTAATTTTTATGACTTAAGTGGGCGGGTATTGTCAGATGTTAGACAAATAAAATTCTGCACTCACGAGGGGCTAGAACAGACAGCGAAAAGAGAGACCGAGAAGGCGGGGGGAAAGGGAGGTGGGGGGGGGGTGAGAGCCATTGACAGTGACATAAAAGACGGTGGGCCACATCATTCTACTGTGACTGAATCACAGACATTTTTATGGTTCTCAAATGATAAACTAGACCGGTTTTGTTTGCTAATTTTATAGCACTCCACCCATTATATACTTAAACTGGGTAAGCACAATAATAAAGTTTAATGGTTACGTATCGAAACAGTAAGAAAACGTTTTCTGTGACGTTGAGAAACTCCCACGCGTCGTAAGTTTCTTTTTCTTTCGTGGATAATCTGAGACAGCATGACACTGATTGATTAATATGAATCAAAGATTTTTAAAGCGGTTTATGTTCCACAATATCTCCGGCTTAATCGAGCAGGTTTAAAGAACGATTATCGACTACGCCAAACTGATGGTCAGCTACGTCAGTTTTCGTCCTTATCAAATGAAATAACAAGAATTAGTTAAGGGAGGAGAAAATTGAATTATAATTTTTCGTTTATGTCCATTGTATGTCATTGCCTGCCTATGGTGGGAAACGTAATATAATGGACAATAAATATTTTGGCACTCCTTGTAATTAAAATATTACATAGTATGTATTTATTCCATCTCCCCCAGCCTTCCCTTCCCACAGTATTTTCCTTCTTTGGTGATCTCTTGACAAATTCAAATTACTGAACCTCACTGCACAACTGATCCCCTTTCCCTTCCCAATCTCCTTCTCTCCACCCATTTTATCTCTGTCTCCCTTGTAAAGTCACCTTGTCCACTATGTCTTAGTTTGACAAGACGTGTCCATGAAAATTTTTCGTCTCAAGAAAATCGACATAAATATAGTTTTGCAATCTTCCAGTACCACACATCGAATGAAATGCATTAAAAAAAAATAATAATAATGTCTTTAGACATTGGAGAAACACAGTGGGCTATGTTAAAACATTCATAAATGTTATCTTGAAAACACGGAGAAAGGATCAAACTGGGATGAGAAGAGCGTTTTGTGCAAGTACACCAGCACTAGGCCTCCCCCTTGTTATGCAGTCCACTCCACCAAATATCTCCAGGACTGGGTCAAAGTTCTCAAAGGACAAACGAAGTCTTTTTTCTTTTTTACACACACACACACACACACACACACACACACACACACACACACACACACACACGACCACACTCACCCAATAGGCTATCTTATCTCATGGCTCAGTATTGCGTGTGTCGTAAATCGAAAAAAAGACAAATTCAAGAGATTCCCTCTCATATCTAAATCAATAAACCGACGTTAGTAAAATTGCCTGACAAACGCACATTGAAATGGCGTTACGAACGACGCTGCTCTCTTTTGACAAATTCGATCATCAGCCAAGATACGGGTGTACGGTTACTCTACCGTGTAATTAGTATCATAGCACAAAACGGTAAAGACTGGTGGCACCATGTAAACTCAACTGATCTAATTTGGAACACGGGCCATAATTGATGAATAGATTAAAAAAAACAACTGAGTTTTATATAATATCAAGTAACTTCAGGCACAGCCCCTCCTCCAATATAATACAGAAACAGTAATAAATTGTGTTTACTTGAGAACAGAAGACCAAAATCTGTATTTAACAAGAATCTCAGCCCTCCCCCCCCCCCCCCCCCATAAAAAAAAGGAGGGGGGGGGAGTAAGATGGTAAAATAGGGGGAAAGAGAGGAAGACGGTAGAATATTTCCAAGACACACAGCTTTTCCACCCAAAGCACCGATAAGTTTTATGACCAAGTCTACAGTTCTTGCCTAGCATATGGTAGACATATTAGTATCTAGCTATGGACACACCTAAACTATATCGAAGCACAAAAAAATTATCTTTCTACAGTTTGTTCAGTGCAGTCTGGAGAATGCAGTTTGCATCCACGTAATACCGGCTAGTCATTGCTAACCTACATGAAAATGTGCCAGACACCTCATCCCACTGTGTTCCTTTCCATATTTCATAATTTGTAAAACTATTATAAGTCAGTTTTTTTTTTTTTTTTGGAAACTTTGTGCATGAGAATGAAGAGACATACCTGCCGGCCTTCACAGCGTGAAGACTGCACAAGTCATCTAACAGTCAGGTGTACAATCTGTTCTTAGGCTCTGTATTTTGGTCTCTTTATGCAGCTATTGACCCTCACAATATAATAATATCATGTAGTCCTAAATCATTGAGTCTGTTGCCCGTTCTCTTATATACACAGCTAATATACTATTAACATATATCACCCTCCCATGACGAGAGCTCGTACCGCCTGACTAGATCTATATCACAAGAAGCCATGAAAAGTCGCGAGCTTACCTTATAGTTCTACGACCAACTGTAACTGGACAGGTAACAGCAGCGTGAACCGAACCTACAAATTTTGTGTCACACAGCTAGGCAGGGGAATGGATCTGTCTGCTGGTTCAAATTCCCTCGCTTTGGACTGAGAATTGGACGGACGGTAACAGGCCAAAATATAGAGGTGGAACGAGACCAAACCGCAGGATTTAAACCGTCGGGGTGGGGAGAGAGGGCGACGTGGGGAACACAAATTTGGGGAACACAAATTTTGCGCAATACCATTAGTCAAGTCACAGCGGGACCCGCTCAAACGGACTTCGACAAAACACAGTTACTCGAAAAAACAGTTCCTAGGAAAAAGTCGGATTTAGTATTGTTTAGCCATGTACTCTTTTAACCCATTGTCAACCAAATACATTTTTTTTTATATAGAAGTGAAATAAAACGATAGTTTGCCTTCTCATGTTATTTAAATAGATGGAGAAGTAATCAACAAAATGAGTATTCTGGCCGTGAAGCAAGACTAGTCCAACAAAGGAAGAGCGGTCATATTTTATCTGATTAGTCCAAAACGGCTATGAGGCTAAAGCAAACCAGATCATTTCAACATGGATCCCCCCCCTCACCCCCTTTCTCCCTCCACACACACAAACACTTTCCGCCGTGTTAAAAGACAAACCATTGTACAACAGATACTCTTTTTTCAAAAAAAAAATCCTCATCATGTATAAATTAAAACAGAGATCGCAAACAACTGAGTTTCTCGGTTTTGCTCGAAACAAAAACTTTGTGTGTGGAAAAGTCTATTTGTCAGAGTAGGTGGTTAACCATGACCAGTCTGCCCGAGCCCTGCAATAATAGGATTCTAGTTCTATTACTATTACTTCTCTTTGCCAGACACAAGGGATGTTGAATAAGCAGAATGAAGAAGGACAAAGACTCCTTTAAGATCTTTGCTTGAAACGTACAGCGAAAAAAAAAAAAAAATCCGAAAAATCCTCTGTGTGTGAGTTTTTGTTTTCGGTTTTTGTTTGTTCTTAATGACAATACTTTTTTCAAGTTGTCTTCCAAATGGCATAAAGAAAAGTATTTTTTGTTTTGTTTTGTTTTGTTTGTTTTTGTTTATAATTTTGTACAGCACAGCACAGCTCAGTACAGTACAGTACAGTACAGTACAGTACAGTACAGTACAGTACAATACAGTACAGTACAGTACATTGTAGTGTAGTGGGGTGGGGGGGGGGGTG
>JBCAUA010342515.1:0-18863 GCA_038406235.1 Peronia verruculata | reverse complement strand
GGGTATAACAGGATCCGCTTATAACAGGACTTTTCTTTGGTCCCAGCAATCCTGTTATATCAGGTTTCCACTGTATGGTGTTTATGTTCAAACCATGACACAGTACATAATACACAACTGGGATCCTTGCGGGGGCCTGGGTATATAAGAAGGTCCTTTGTTCCCACCTGCAGGTGGTGAGAGCTCCATATCAGTGGGGTGTCTCCTATAGAATGCCATCCTCGAAGTTACATAGGTGACATCTCTTCTCTCCTCTTCTTGACATGTAAACGTATCTCACAGTGTTGGACACAATATTATAGCCATAATTGTGCTGATGGGTCGTAAAAGGCCAACACCCACACAACTGGGATGGCCATGAAATATTGTCTAGGTCCGCTGGAGACTTAATCCATTTAGATTCGACTTACCTAAAAAGTTAACTTTAGCCAGTAATGGTGCACTTGATGCAATAGCGCCATCTACCAAGTGTGGATATTTCAATCTGAACCATGCAGATAAAGATCCTGCAACAAAAGATTTACATAATACATAAGAATTATTTGCCCCATTATCAGATGGATAGAAGTCTAATATCAAAATTTTCTTATACAGAATTTCTTATCCCTATGGAAAGGGAACAAAGGTTTTTCACTTTCGAGTAAAAACGTATTTATCAACCAGTTCTTCTTTGTAATAATAATGTCTTAAGTGAACATGTTCAAAGTGTGACCACATGCGTGCAAAATCTGATTCTGTGAGCAACCATTCCCTTGAATCATTTCATTCAGTCAAATTGAATTCAGTAGTTAATTATCTGCTCTCGCTTTTCATGGATGATGCGATTTAGACAAAATAAAAAAAGGAATTAAAAAGGAAATTTTTTTAAAAAAAGTTTCCAAAAAAGGCACCTCACTTTAAACAGGGAACTCTTAACAATAACAAAAAGAAATGTGTGTCTCAATTAATGAATATCCTGGAATGGAATCACAAATGCTACAAAATTACACTTTTTATTGTACTATATTGCCTGTTATTGGGAATGTCATTTATATGCAAAGAACCAACCTTGAACAACTCAGCTTTTTGACACTTCTAGGGTCAATGGTCACAACATCTCTTTTTAAAGTTCCTTAAATTTTCCTCTTTCCATCTTTCTTACCTGGATAAGAACCTCCAAATGTGATAACTTTAGGATTGCCCAGCTTGGCTTTCATGTCCGAGATAAATGCGGCAAGATCAGCCAGGGCCTGCTCACTGCTGAGATACTGCAGGTTGTCATCACTCATGTCCCTAGTGGAAGAAAGAGTTAACAAATTTATCATGATGATATTTCTGTGAATGGGAGGATATGAAGAAAATCCCCAGAGACTGAAGATTATGGAGTAGTATTGATGAAGCTCCTCACTCCACAAGGAGTGAAGAGACTTTAAAACTAGCTTTACATTTGTATAAAAATATCATTATAACAAGAAGGCAATTAAACTGAGTCTGAAGCTGTATAACATAAGTCCATGTTTTGCAGTCAGCAGTTTGAAGACAGTGTATCTTCACTTGAAATTGTAGCAAATAATGTTACATCTACTGACTCTAGAGCAGATTAATTTATATAGGACTATAATCATCCTCCATATAAACAAAGAAAAACACTACTGTGTGTCATTTCAGATTCAAGATTTTGCAATATTTTGGTTTTTGTGTTTTTGTTTACAAAAGTGAAAAACACTGTAATAGAGACATTTGCAAGAACATCAAAATTGTCAGCTACATGAAAATTATCAAAATCTACAGCTACAGAAAGGATGCCTTATGTCTCCTGATCTTTTCAATATCTACAGTGAAATTATCCTTCGGACCATCCATGACAGCGAAGGAGTCAGAATAGACGGAAGAAATATCAACAACCTGAGATATGCTGACAACACTGTCTTAATAGCAGACTCTGAAGAGGGCCGACAAGCACTGTTTTCCGCGGTAATAGTAAAAAGCGAGGAAATGGGATTACAGCTAAATGCCAAGAAAACCAAATGTATGGTTGTTGAAGAAACAGAACAACCCTATCTGCACTATCACATGCAAAGGAGCAAAAATCAAACAGGTGGAGAACTTTTAAATATCTTGGCTTCACAATAACATCAAATGCAAATGTGACGACAAAATAAAAAAGCGAATGGCCATGTCATAAGAAGCTTTCACAAAAATGGGGACAGTTTTAAAAAATACGAACATAAGATTCCAAACAAAAAATCCAAATCATCAAATCATATGTGTGGTCAGCCCTCTTACAGGTAGCAAATGCTGGACAGTTAGCAAAGAAATGGAGAGACATTAAACATACTGTAAATGTGGTTTCTTCGCAAAATTTTCAGAATTTCATGGACCGAAAAGAAATCGAACAAAGAGGTCCTCAGTCTGGCAGAAAACAAGCCTTCCCTATATAAAGCAATCAAGGAAAGACAACTGGAGTTCTTTGGCCATATTAACAGACACAATGGTCTGGAAAAGCTCGTGTTATATGGAAAAGTCAAGGGAACACGAGACCGAGGTCGACAAAGACAGACATATAATAATATAGACAGTCTGAGACGGTTAACCTCAGATCAAGATAATATCCTGTCAAAAATTGACTTCATCTCTAAAACAGTGGACAGAAAAGATTGGAAGTCCCTGGTCATCGATGTCTGTGCCAGGCCTGACACCTGAAGAAGAAGAAGAAGAGCAGCCACAGATATCACTGATTAGCATTACTGGTTTATGAAATTAAGCTAAGCTAGTGCCATTAAAAATAAGATAAAATACTAAACAAAAAAATGACAACAAAACATTAACTCACTCAGTAGGATGACTTTTGCCATAGAAGCGATGCTCAAGCAGAACGCAGTAGGCATTATTTGTCTGGGCATAGCCTATCCAAGCTCCTTCTACCATCCAGATAGGATTAGCTGTTCCCTCTCCACCAATCTGCACAAACAGTGGCCCTCCAGGCTTGTAAAATGTGTCATTGACGAAGAATCTCTGAGGAAGAATTGGATATGCCAGCAAACATTGAAGTCAGTTTTAGCTGTTTTGAAATAATGGATGAAAACTGATTTGCGCAGTCAAAACTACGATTTAAACAAGATACAGGTTTAAGCTTCAAAAGTAACATTAAATTAATAAGATAAAATAATCACTGATAAATTGGGTAACTTGTGTAGTGGTGCTATGGCTTGCATGGTAAATGAGCATCAAAAAAAGAAAAATAATAATAATAATTATACCATACGTTATTTGGAATAACATTTATGTCTCTGAATGTTTCAAGTACTATAACATGCAATGAATGAGTAGTTTCATCTTCACTCTGGATAATGCTTTGTCAAAAATCAGAAAGAACACTATTTTTTTATCTAAGAATTGTATATATATTAATAATACATGTATATTATTGCATAGATTTCTGGAATCTCAGGCATCCATTCTGATCAAAAGTCTATTCAAAGAGATTACATTGTCATTATAATTATGATTATTATAATACATCATAGTAAGGAATGTGTGATAAGACTAGTAAGGAAAATAGTTCAGCTTGTATCATGTTTGACACTAAATTTGAAGCAACTGATGACTTCATATTTCAAATGCCATCTCCTGATAAACCAAAGCCACATTGCTTGTTCAATTTCTCATCATAGCACTGTTTTATTACATATGATCAAACAGCATAAAAATTATATCCATAAATATGTATTATTGGTCTGGTGATTGAAAACAAAAGTAATACATACACTGAAAATATTATGTAAGTAATCAGTATAAAATTTTCATCCACAAAGTAATCTGCTACATTTTATAAATGTTTTGTTACCTGTTGCCAATATCTCTGGTCTGCTCCATCAAAATGATCCAGCTTTTGATTATACCACTGCTCCGGTGGTGCTGGGGGCAGCGCTGCATTCAGACCATGATGTTTATTTCCTACGCATTTTGTAAAAAAAAAAAAAAAAATTATTAAGATCATTGCAGAAAATGGTCAAGGCTGAGATATACTTCAGAAGATTTGAGCATCATAACCTAAGTGACATTTCAAGATGTCCATTAAACTGATATATCTAGCTTTATAATATAAATTATATTGATTGTATTTCAGAGTTTTGGCAATATTTTCTTCGCTGGTCATCTTGATGACACCATTTACAGTACTTAATATAAAATTAGTAAATGAGATCTACCTCCTGGGGCTGATATGGCCCTCCAAAGTACAGCCTTGCAAAAAGAAGAAGAAGAAGAAGAGAGAGAGAGAAAGAGAATTTAAGAGATTGTGTTTATTCTGGACAGGCATCGAAAAATTAAGGAATTAAATTCATAGTTAGTAGTGAGCAGAGATACTTAAAGTCTAGATCTATCTAATTATGTGCTACCTGGACTGCCAAGGAGCCCTCCTTTGGGCCTGCCACGAATTATTCGTGGAATGTACGCATCACAAAAGCAAACAAGAAGGATTATTTGTGCTGTACTATACACTGCTGACTTTGCCATACTTGCTGCCGGCCTATGGAACAGTTACAATGCAATGTGTGCAACAGACCAGCAAAAGCGAAGTGCGTTAGGTTGGTCACATGATACAGATCACGTGTATGGTCATGTTATTTAAGGGGAGCTTTTAATTATTTTACACTACCGATGGACACGGGACAGAAAATGTTGAAGCTGAGATAAAAATTAGAACTGCAATGAAAATTTATGGCAGCATTATTCAGTGAAACCCATGATCAAGGGATAATGGCTGATATAAGGTTATTTAAAACAAATTACAGGGGGTGAAAGAAAACTAACGCTCTTCCCCGTTCTTTAATTTTTTAAGTTTAATAAAGGCAGTACAAAATGTCAACCAATGGTGGCGTCCATGGTTGCAATGAGCACAGCGAACATGTTTGCCATCACAGTGATGCAAACCCATCTCTTCATCAAACCCTGGATGAGCTCGATTTTCAGAGAGGCATCTGGAACTCAGCCTTAGCGGGAGACAATGAAGATGTCCAAAGAAAATTGACTCAAAGTCGTGGTTCCGACGTAAACAAAACGGACAAAGCAGGCTACACGGCTTTGGTATGCCAGAGAAGAGAATCAAACTGTTATTTGTGTACTCGCCATAATTCCAGTCCGGATAATCTGAATAATTTCTAAATCTGGATGTTTTCCCTGAATAATTATCATGAAAAATTAATGATATCGGCACAAGCGACGACCGTGGATTTGTGGCCCCAAAGAATCGATACCCCCGATGCGCAGCCTCAAAGTTCAAATCGATACTGCAATACTGCAGCCTATTCAGTATATCAGATAATAGCCTGGAACAACCCCGCTGGCTTAACCTGCTGGGACCCTCGACGAGCGCAAGTCTACCCTAACGTTAACATGTAGCCTAGGTCCGACGATTGATCAGCGCAAGTCCACCCTAATGCTAACATGTAGATCTGACGAGTGAGTGACGGTCCTCCCTAACGCTAACATCTATGAGACCCTTGACCAGCGCAAGTCCACTCTAACGCTGTCAAGGGTCCCAGCAGGTTAAGCCAGCAGGGTTGTTCTATTATTTGGTATACTGAATAGGCTGCAGTATCGATTCGTACTTTGGGGCTGCGCACTGGGGGTATCAATTCCTCGGGACCACAAATCCAGGATTGTGCCATGATATCTGATCTTTTTTTTGCTGTCTATGACATGAATGAGTAGGGTTATGCTTACGGTTTTTATGATAAGCTTTTCAACTTCCTGTAGTGGTGGTTATCTCAGCTGTCCACAACCATGGAAAAAAATATCATAACACTATTGTGTTTTGTGATCACTTAAGATGCCTATTGAGTAGGGATTCCTGGGTTACCGTCTTTATACGTTTTCAACCTCCTAGTGGAGGTTATCTTGCGAGAGCCTTGAAACTCATTTTTGTCTTTTTATAAGGTGAACTCATTCCCACAATTTCATGGACAATGTGGATTCCACCATTGGATTTAAATTCACGCATAGAAGGTGTCTTGGGGGTGCTGATAATTTCCCTTCCCATTTTCCTCTGCTCAAATCCCCACAAAAGCAATCATTTTTACATGTATCAGCTGCGGTGTCACAACATTTTTTTTCTTGGCGCATATTTACATTTGTTTTATATTCTGGACTAACATATGTTTTCTCATGCATAACTTATTTTTCTGGCCCTATTCACCAAAGAGGGGGAGGAGAACAGGTTTTCAAAAGAGTATTTTCTGATGTTATGAAGTTACAATGGAACTTGGATATTACAAAATTGGATGGTGCAAAATCTCAGTTTTAAAGAAAAGAATCTGCAGTCCCGTTTTATCTCTTTATTCATTTTTCTAATAAAATCTTGGACTTTGTGAAATGCCAATCCTCCCAGTCTTTCTTACAGAGAAATAATTTTCCCTGAAAGTTACTAGTAAAACCACGAGGCAGCATGCCAAAGATAGTTATACAAAGTACTTTGCGCGCGACAAGCTTTTCGTTTGCTCAGCCAACCACTCTTAACAATGCCCGTCGGTGCCGATTACATACCAGTGGCTAAAGGCAAGACAACATATGCATGATACTTATATTATGCGAATAGGCTAGGGCCCAGGTAAGTCAACCTGGGGTGTGGACGATGTTTTCTTTGTCCACACAGGTGAAATTAAAACAGTTTGGGCAGGGTGTGTCAGGTGGGCGAGACTAAGAGTAATCATTAAGGTGTTAAGGAATATTCTGCCAAATTGTAACATGTGTAGACAAAGGTCTGAGAGTGACGAGTAAAACCACGTGGTGGTATGCCGAAGATGGTTAAACTGAGTGGGCCCTGCCAGCTTTTTGTATGTTCATCCATTCCTATCAATGCCCGCCGGCTCTGATTACACACTATTGGTTAAAGGCGTGACAACGTTTGCGTGATACTTATTCAGTGGCCTAGGCCCAGGTAAAACAGCCTGGGGTAGGGACGGTGTTTCTTTGTCTACACAGGTGAAAGCAAAGCGGTTTGGGCAGGATGTGCGGGGTGGGGGAGACGAGGAATAATCTTTACCCAGGCCTGAGATTTAGCAAGCTAGGCTAAGCAGCCAGCCGGGCTCCTAACCTGGGAAGTTCAGGTTGCTGGAACCTTGCATCGAAAATGCACAATACTATCAATAACAACACTGTTTCTGCAGATTATTTTTAGAAAACAACTTTATTCTCTGTTTTTATTGATATACCGTACTGTACAAAATCTCTACCAATGGCGCTAATTTTTAGGTTGCCAGCCGGGCGAGTGGTGCCGGAAATCTAGTTCACCAGACACCATTTTTAGGGGCCATTGGCGAGTTGGGGAACGTTAAATATCAGGCCTGGAATGTATTATAAAATGATAATTTAAGTAGGCCTATATATACCATTAAGGAGGAGAAAAGGTCAAGAAAACTATAGTAGTCTTATTCCGGTCAATTATTTACCATTATATGGTAATAGAACGAAGTATTTAAAGTATCACTGAATATCAGTAAATTTATTCTGCTGTGCAGATAATCAGATAGTGGTAATTATGATGAAATGCACCATTAGGAAGAAGAAGCAAGCCAGAAAACGATTATACAGCATTGAAATTCTGGTCGTTGTAAATGGAGTGAAACGTACTATTAATAGAGAGAAGAAAAAATTCAGAAATCTTTGACAGGTAGTGGTAGTGAAGTGAAACTGCAGTGTCAATAAATTTAATGAAGTAATATTAGAATTTATGACAGTGGATATTGGCATGAAAAATTGCAGTAAATGGTGTATTTCTAGCAATAATCAAGGTTGGTCGGAAAAGGGACAGATAGGTAAAATGTCCTGCCAAAATCCGACCACCCCTTTGTCATGTGCATGACATAACCGGATAATGGCCAATCTGGCATGTTCGGATGGTTTCCCGCACTTTCAAGATCGAGTATACCCTGGTTTCCATAAATAAACGGCCAACAATACGGCTACAAAACCTTAGTCGTGACCTTTTTCCCACTAAGACTTGTGTAAAAAATAGGAAATGAACTCACCTGGCCATTGATGCCTGCAGGTTCAAGATTGTGGTCGATCAACGGAACGAAAATGAATGCAAATACTTCAAAAAGACGCCAAATAGGGTTGGTTAGTGCATACTGGGGACTAATCAATGAGGTCATAGCGGATCATAATTCATATGATTTGGCGATTGTAAACAAAAGTAGTCGGTTTGGGGAGGGGGTTCGGATAGTTGCAGGTTGAATCTAGATCTAGAGTAGATTAAATTCGCATTCTGGATTGGTGAGTGGATCTGGAGTTTTAGACTTTAAAATCGTTTATCTCCAGATCTAGATCGGACTTAATCAATATACAGTCATATTGGCCTAAGTTTAGTGAGGTTTGAGCTTGCAGTGCATCTGTATTTGTAAATCCGTATATCTAAAGTTCTTCCTTAGCCAAAATCTCCTTGACCTAGACAACCCAACATTGTTGGCAACAAGGTAAAGTGGGTTGCTTTTCTGGAAAGATGGAATGATTGCCCTAACCCTTACATTCCAGGTAGATCTAGATCTAGATCTATATCCATGTGGACATCTGCATAGATATCTCCATTAACATGAAGAAGCTCATTTTTTAAATTTTTTTTTCTCTCCTCATAAACAGAAAATGGGCCGAGTCATTCGCTCACAGAGAAAGGGGCCTGGGTCGGTGTTCAAGGCCCACACCAAGAACAGAAAAGGAAAAGCAGCCCTGAGAGCTGTAGATTTTGCTGAAAGACATGGATACATAAAGGGTGTGATTCGTGTAAGTATTCGAAGTGAAGAACAGAAATTTGCCTCCATGGTTGAGGGAGAGTTGGTTTGTAAATTACACTCTACCAGATGCCCACAGTGGTAAGAATTACAAAGTAGAATTCTTCAATCTTGAATTACAGTTAATTATTATGCCCATCCACCCTTTCCCTTTTTATTCTTTAAGAACCAGTTACTCAAAATCAGTCCTGTAGTAGGCCTATTTAACCCTTACATTGCCACGTTCGACAGTTGTCGAAAACTTCCGGGTGCGTCGCCATTGCCACCTTCGACTTAAGTCGAATCTCTAATAGTAAGAAGAATAGATGTGAGTATTAAAATGTACGAGGCACTGGCATTTTCAGAATGACTTCCCTTCCTTCAAAACACCTTCAACTTCCGTTAGAAATTTTTTGAAGTGATTCATTACTGTTACTGGTGGATTTTTCGTCGATTTTCTACATTGTTTACATTGACGGCAAATCCAGAGCTGTGGATTCTAGTGATGA
Source organism: Peronia verruculata (assembly GCA_038406235.1). Lineage (NCBI taxonomy): Eukaryota > Metazoa > Mollusca > Gastropoda > Systellommatophora > Onchidiidae > Peronia > Peronia verruculata. The sequence continues at coordinate 9,607 of JBCAUA010342515.1, read as the reverse complement.
GGGGGGAAATAGATCGCCGAGACTCTAATTCAGGTGAAGATATTGGTGTGGACAGTGACGATTCATGGAGCAGTTACAGTGGAGAGTCAGTGCTACCAGATTGTGACAGTGATAATAACGTTCACGAACCTCTAGATCTTGTAGAGGGAAGAGGAGATTGTCAGCGTGTTAGGAGGGGGCGTGGCACCCCAAATGATGTTAGAAATAGATGGAACTGGGATTATTTGACAGATTCTGAGACTGAGAACCCTTTAGAGTAGCATATATATATACAGTTTGATAGACAATCAAGTGGTATTAGAAATGTTCTATGTGGAATAGTTTTCAAATAGTGATTTTTTTTCGAACCCATGTCAATTTTTTAGTTGTTGGTGAAAAATGGTGGCAATGGCATACAGTGAATTTGTTGTGCCAATGTAAGGGTTAATATATTTTTTTAAAAAATGATATAGATCTATAGCTTATATAACCTAACCAAGGTGTTCAACTTGTCGGCATCTAAATAGCACACAATCCAAATTTCTTTGCCAGTTCTTTGGGGGGTTTCAGTATTCAGGATGCAAGATGTAACCAAGATTTGTTTTCATTTGTAAAATTTGCTCATGGAGCAGATGAGAATGGCTGAATACAAATATTGAAACTGAGGAATAAAATGTTAGTTTACTGCACAGGGCAATATCAGAGATTTAAAAAAAAAAAATACAAAGATTAAATTGGTCCTTGCTGCACAGTTTCGCTGAAAATTTGTGTAAAGTTCAAGGGTGATTTATGTTTTGTTTATCAGGATATAGTCCATGATCCTGGGCGTGGCGCACCTCTGGCCAAAGTGCAGTTCCGTGACCCCTACAGGTATCGTATGCTGACAGAGACATTTTTGGCAGCAGAGGGAATGCACACAGGACAATTCATTTATTGCGGAAGAAAAGGTAAGGTTTGTGGTATTAAACAAAAAATGAAATAAAAGATATGAGGATTCTGTGGCAATTTGACCCCCCCAGAATTATAATTATGGACACTGACAATCAACTCGCTAAGGATATTGAAAATTGAATGTTCTTTAATATGTAGTTTTCGATCCTTTAGTTTTTAGATGTTTCTCTAAAGCAGAAATTTTTTAAGGAGCTTGGTTGTTTTCTATAGTACATCCACAGTTTAGTCAACTGGCAATGTTTTTCAAATCATTTCTGGTGTTACTGCTGTGGAACATTAACCTTTGACCTGGATTTTAGATCTTGAGCTCGTTTTGATCTCATGGTCTTTTTGTCTGGATCTTGTGGTTACCTGTGAGAGTAGCCTCCAGCTCCTTTGCTGTGGGCTTAGTATTTCAGGTAAACATGTATTTAACATTGTGAAATGCTACAAAACAGAATTTTTTTATATTATAACTTATCTACCCAAGAACTCATTCCGCCATAGAAAAACAATGTACTAAAGAAGTAGCTGTCAGGGCAAGATGTTTGAGCACACATGGTGTAATTTCATGTCACATTGTCCAGTTCAGAGAAATGCACAGCACTAGGCATGTAGTAAAGTATGGCAGCAGTGGAGAGAAGTGAAGATCAGAAGGGAGTGGGAAAAGAGATGGCGAGCACCATTGTAGGCTTCTTTATAGCCATTGGCAAATACATGCAGCAGCTTCTGTGATTGTTTCTGTTTATAAGAAGGCATATGGTTTGTCTCCAGTGCTCCTGATTAGTCATTTTGTATCACTGGACTTTAGGCAGTCTTGTAATTTAAATATAGGCCAATTTGTCATCCACAAGGTAACCTGTTGTTCATAGCAAATCCTTTTTTTTTTTTTTTTAATATATTCGTCTCTCATTCAAAATTATGCGTTCAGGAGGAAACTCACTTTTGTGACAAAACTGATGAAATTATAAGCCCAAGAAAAATCACTTGGGGGGGGGGGGGTGCAGTACCTCACTGTACTCATTTTGACCACAACAGCTTAGTGAAAAAGTGTCTAGGTCTAATCAGCCAAATCATCAGTTAAAAATAAGGGGCTGAAGGGTGCTTTGCTTCTTTTTTTTATCATTATTACAACTCCTTGCTCCCTTCATGTCTCGAGATGAGAACAACAACTGACTCCCGGTTGTTATCTCGTGGTAATGCTCACATGTGAATTGTGGTGTGGCCGGAAAAGTCCCCACATCAAAGACACTCATCGGCACTACATTTCTTACCCCCCTTGTGCAAATTTATATGCCACTTTCGTTGCTAGGAGGAGGTGTGCAATGTGAGTACAAAACATCTCCCTCTAGATGGGAAAGATCATGGATGAGGTGTGAAAAGGAGGAGGAGACAATGGCCGGTCGACCTCTGATCACATTATTAGTCTGGGGGGAGGATTTAGTCCTGTTTAATGTCTGAAGGAGGTTGTAATCGTGTTTAGTAAATCAGTTTGACAGGTCAACTTAACCTGTATTCATGCTGTCGTGTGATGGGAGGAGCATGAATGTGTTAAGAGAAAGTGCCATGCAAGCTGAGATTAGTTACATCAACTCAAGCATTGCTTTTTTCTTTGATCTTGTAAGGACAGGGACAGAAGAAAAGATTAACTAGTGAATACGGATGAGTCGACGCCAATTCCTCAGTATGGTTTTTCGTAAAGTAAAGAAACACTGGGACTGGTTCCACGAAAAAAGATTGACTCATCTGAAAATCGACTCAAAAGGGTTTGACTCAGTTGAAGTGGACTGTATCTGTCCACAAGAAATGTTTAGTTCAGATATCTTACCTTGATCTGATATGCAACAACATAAAAATGAAAACCATCTATTTTGGAGTGGGTGTACTGGATTTTGCATTTTGTGTTTTCAGCCAACCTGCAGATTGGCAACATCCTTCCTGTTGGCATGATGCCTGAAGGTACCATCGTATGCTGTTTGGAAGAGAAATCAGGAGACCGTGGCAAATTGGCCCGTACATCTGGAAATTATGCCACTGTCATCTCTCACAATCCAGAAAGCAAGAAGTCCAGAGTGAAGCTGCCATCTGGTACAAAGAAGGTTATTCCCTCAACCAACAGAGCCATGATTGGTGAGTTGCAGTAGGTGTAACAATAGGTGTATTTTAGATTTTGTTCCTATCCTTGTCCTTTAGGTGAAAGTTAGAGCTCGCACTGCAGGTCTAGACTGGTTTTGGAGAGACAGGTGGAAAAAATCTAATTAGAGGTACAGCTAAGACATTTCATAGTGTTGCACTTATGCTGTTAGTGTCCAACTAGATAGCGTTTGCTGATGTTTGAAAATGTGAAAGCGCAAGGAAAAAGAAAAGCTGTGTAGCAGATTTCTTTTAGTGTCTCTTAAACTTATGACTCAATGTGAACTTGAGTAACCAATCAGGACACTTTAAGATTTTTTTGTTATATGAACAGGCATCGTTGCTGGTGGTGGACGTATTGACAAGCCAATCTTGAAGGCTGGTCGTGCCTATCACAAGTACAAAGCAAAGAGAAACTGCTGGCCTAAAGTCAGAGGTGTTGCCATGAACGTAAGTGTACATCACTGTTTCGTCATGAATATGCTGGCTGTTGTCTTTTGAACAGTTCCGTATCTTACTGACAACATGTAGTACTTGTAAAGCTGTAGCCAAGGCTCACTTTGTAATCACTGTTAAGCTATTGGATCATAACTTATGGACACACACTTTGCTGTTTCAAACAGGTTGAGTTAAAAAATAAGAATCAATCATTTGCTATCGTGTCTGACTATATTTTGAAAACTGAAAGTATCAGCTCAGGATAGATAATTGGGATGAAAACTTTGGAGGTTAGTGAGAAATAAAATTAAAGCAAGATGTATTTTACTCGTTTGTTTCATGAAATTAAGTGCAGTAAGTATGTTGAAAAATCAACACTGAACATGATAAATATACTTGTTTTGGGGTATAATGGTGACAAAGCAATAGAATTCAGACTGAGCCTGTGCCAGCTTCATTTCTCAAATCTATTTTTACTACTAGATCAACATCTAGATCTAATTTCGTCATCATTGCAACTTTCTTCTGCTGACTAATGCTCAAATTCTTGATCTACATCAGATTTATTATCAGCTGCATATTCCAAGTCGAAAACCCAATTTTGTTCATCATAATGTTGTGGTCCAGCACCATCCATTCGTCAGATTGTTCAAAACTTCAAAGAAATCTTTAAACATTCGTAGCTATCAAACACATCATTCCAGTATGGCAGAATTCGTCAGTGATTTCCGTGGAGCAGGGCTGTTAGACTTCACGGATCCGCAAAATGATACGCAGTTCCATCCATGCATTTCACTATCGTAGAAATCATCGATAAATGGTGAATTTGGGGTATATGTAGTTTTATCTGCTATCAAATATCCAATATGGAACGGTAACTGGAGACTATCTGCGGTGCGGGGTTTGGTGTACATACTGCCACATTGGATTTATGCCTTGCTGCTGACAGAGAACTGTTATCTCCTTGCAGCACCCACCTGTACAAGCGGGAGGTAATCAAAAAGAAAGAGGATTTATGTTGGCCCACCTGGAAATAACTGTGAAATAATAGCACTACGTGATCTTAGATTAGATCTACTCTTTGACATTTAAGAGAAAAGTTAGTCTGACAGCCAGGCCCAAAAAGATCTTCTTCAGTCCACACTCGGGAGCGTGTTCTGTATCTCATCTTGACGCCTAAGTAACGGATTACATTGGAAGATTGCATTAGAAATATCATTAGTAATTACAGTTAATAGTGTCTTGAAAAAAAAAATAAATAAAAGCTATTTTACAGAGCAGTTTTTGCTGATTATTCCGTATGGTGCAAGTTTAAATCCTTCACCTTAACAGTATTTGAGGCCAACGGCTCTAGATCTAGATGTAACTTTGGATCTCTTTTTCTAGAGTAAACGTGCCAATCTCTACTGTCGGTGTTATCGTTGGAACAGTTTGGTGCTTCTACATTGATTAGAATTATACTGTTACTTGTTTGTATTCTATTGGATTACACTGGAGATCTGGACCTAGTCTACTTGTAATGTATTAAGTGCATTGTCTGTCAGTATTACTCGTCATTGACATTGATTGAATATTGATTAGAATTTCTTATATTAATTTTTTACATTTTTTTTTTTTTTCTCGTGTGACCTTCAGTTTGCTTTTGTGTGTGATTAGGTCTTTGTGGGATGAAATGAGTTTTTAATATTTCATATGCCGGTTGACTTACTTCAGGGGTTGGCTCAATTTTGCACTGACAGCCCTGTTTGAGTGCTCTAAACAATGTTCCCCCGAGATTATTTTAGGGCTGGGTATCCTTCTTATGTAAAGAAAAGGGAAGTAAAGATGATACATAGAAGATGTTGCGGTACTGGATCAGTGGCGGCATTATCAGGGAGTGTGATACTGAAAGAGTGAAAAGGCTCAGATCCTACAACAGCTGTGTGCACCCTTAGAAAATTCAAAGCATAATCATCAAGAAAAGCATACATTTTACACAAAGTGCTTTTAAACCAAGTGCTACTTGTGGATAATTCATGTAGGAGTAAAATTTTGTATTCAAGAATTCATACTGGTGTCTTAACATTTTTTTTTAATTGTGAATATCTTTACAGTTTATGAGACTTACTGAAACTTTGATTGCCATAATTTGTTGGCTCTAGTTATGGACTGGATGGCATATATCAGGCCTCAGCCTTGTCCTGTGAAAATTGTATTCTGAGAGTAACAAAAAAGAAAGAAAGAAAAAAATGCATGACATGCCAATGATGAAAGCTAATCATACACTGACTTTCAGTGGTGAAACCGCATGGCTTAGCTGATGGCATCCAAAGACTGATTTTATTATCATATTTAGAAAACAAATTGTCGCAGATGTTGTCTTGGTAGTGCTTTACATTCAACATTCACATTAGAAAGTGGAAGAAATTATTTATGTCACATGTCAGTAGAAATTTGGAAAACTTCAAAGAATTTGATTATACATTATAGACATACAGGATGAGGTTAATTCTGTGGTGACTTTTTATTAAGATGTATTCATTTGTAAATCGCTATGACCATAAATTTATGGATGGACTTTTATTTGTATTATCATTAGCAAAGGTGAAATACTGGCACTTGTTAGTGCACTGGTCATTTAGAATGAATAATAGTGACAGGAGATTCCCTCTGCTGTGATAAGCTGGATTGATACAGACTGAGCTTGTATCTAAATAATTTGTTTGTTCCCCTTCCTCAGCCTGTTGAGCATCCCCATGGTGGTGGTAATCATCAGCACATTGGTAAAGCATCCACTGTCAGGAGAGATGCTCCTGCAGGTAGAAAGGGAAGCATTTTTTTTTTTTTTTTTTTTTTTTTTTAGCCGCAATTTTTGTTTTAACTGTATTTAAAGTATGAAGTTGCTTATCTGGGTTAAGATGGACTGTCTGTATGTCATTCACGGGGATGTCAAACTTCCGACTTGGGTCAAAATTTCAACTTTTTGGTCCTCGCCAACTTTCCTACTTTTGGCCTAACTTCCAACTTATGCTATACTGAATCCACAAGGCAGTCACAGTTTTATGATAATTAGCGATACAAATTTTGCATGATGACAGTGAACAGGAAGTGCTAAAGAGTTATCCTCTTAGATTATAGTCCTAGCCCAGAATCTTCTGGAGACAAAAAGTTTTCTAAAAACAACGAAAACTTCTAGCGTGAAAAACATGGAGTTTTTAAAAGTGTCTTATTCTTATGTAAATGCTTTAAAAATACGGGGGGGGGCTCTTCCACCCTTTTTGTGAAAACAAATTGACATCCCACTATTCAGTAATCTCTCGAATACCTTTTATGGTTATGTTTGCATAGACTGTGTATCATCCATAAGACTGACTAATCATTTTAAGAAAAAGAAAAAAAGATTTGATTGAAGACCCGGATATCCTTGCAGTAAATAGAGTTAGATCAAGATACAGTAAGTGATGCAGTTTGGAGGAAATTAGTGTGCTCAGATGTGTACCTAGTGTAGCATTTATGCTGTTAGCAGTTTTGCAGTATGCCCTGTTACAGTGATGAATACAAAATTTTCTTCACTTTGACCTGAATCGTTGTGATGTCATTCTTTTCTGAGCAATAGGGCATCTGTTTCATTTTATATACAGTGGTATATATTGTGGCTTGCTTTACATGCAGTGGTATGAAAACGTTTAAATAACATGTATTGCTTTTGTAGATACTAATACGGGATCCTTTTGCACATTCAAAAATTAGTTATATTCACACATGTTTTGTGTGTGTGTGTTTTTTTTGTTGTTTTTTTTCAATTAACCAAATATTTCATCTTGTTTGTCCATAGGTGGGTCTGATTGCTGCCCGTCGTACTGGCAGACTGAGAGGTACAAAGCAAGTCGCCAAGGACAAGGAATAAACTGTATAAGACTCTTGACGTTACATTGACCGTTAATAAAATCTGAAAATATATTATCTTTTAGCCTTTTTCATTTTTGAATGTGACTGTCAGTGTGTGTGACACAATTTTTTTCATATCACAGTGTTTGCTTAGTTTTCCCTGTTTGCAAACAGCACATTTGATATTTTGTGTATAAATCAGGGATGTCAGTAATTTCTCTGTTGGCCCCAAATCCAATATTATGTACCATTAACGTACTTCAGTTTTATGTGTTGCTGAAGAATATGCCAGGAACTTTTCCTACTTTTTCATGTAGACAGATTGACATCCATGATAAATATAGATAAATTTTTTAACTAGCTGTAAGTTTATATTAAGTGGACAAATGTGTATCAAGGAAATGAAAATGTCTGTGGAGGGAAAGGATGTTAAAAGGCATCTAGTCGTGCTGACCCATTGTGTTGTATCATGTAACATTCATTGGTGGAATATTAACCAGTGTCTGATTGTAGTTTTCTTTTTTTTTTTTTTTTTTAATGCGGAAGCAAGTTTTGATTTCAAACCCCACAAAATTTAGGTCGACTACAAGAAAAAGAAAAAAAAGACACATGACATGCACAAACATAACCATCAAAAGAATTTTTTTTTATTTTAAAAGACAGCAACATTGACATACTTTTGCCTATATATATACATGTCCATGTGTATATAGATAGCATCCTTGTGAGAGAAAAAAAGGAAAAAAAAGACAAGCACATAAACTTGGAAATGATACGTCTTCTAACAATATGTACATGTCATTTAAAAAATTGACCTCCCTAAAAAACGAAATGGCTACATACATTTACATACATGTTAATGATATGCATGTACATTTGTATTAGTATTAGTCTCTGGTATAGATTAGACCATGTTTTACAGCACTTGTAGTTCTATACATTTGAATGATAACTGATGCTAGTATTATTACTATTAATACCTTACATTTTATACAGTAAGTGTACATAACATAAATGATTCAATAAAAAAAAACGTGCATTTTGTACAATATGTGTACAAAGAATCATTGAATTTAACACACAAAAAAATCAACCTCACATCTTTTATTTTACAATAACTGGTGCAGATTGCAGATGTACAACCATAGTAAGTAGCATGGTAAGGCTCGTATAACCAACACATCTACGTCACTGAACTATGGATTGTTTCAGTTCAAAATTATGTTTTTGTAAAACTTTGTTGCGCAAGAGTCGGTCCATATGGGTGACCTTCGAAACAGTAGCACATTTTTTTTTTAATATCCATAAATGTTCAAATCAAATTATTGACTAATATTACTATTTAGTAATAACCGTTGTACATGTACAATGTACAACAAATATCACTATATATGCTGCTCACGCAACATTACTGTAGCTCATTCACCAGAAGCTCACAGTCACACCCACACATATCAGACACCATGATTTTTAAAGAAAAATTGTGCACTGTTCCTTTTCGATCTAAATTAAAAAACAATTTCATTGTACTATAGCATTTTATGTACATGTACTTGTATTTAAAATTTGAATGAATTATTTGCCCAAACTAGTAGAAACTGCACATTTCATCAGAAAATGATGTACCAATGCAGAGTTGATATTAACACATAACACCTGTGGAGTACTGTACTATTACAGGTACATTGACATTTTGTAGCTTATTGCCATTTTCTTCAATACCATTGCAGTATCATTTGTCCCAACAAAAAAAATATATATATAATATACATGTAGGTCTTAATGATTGGCATATAATGTATATAGATGTAATATAAACCAATATTTATACATGCACGTGGTAAAGTAATACATGAACTGTACGTTTGTGTTGGAGGACAAGTACATAGTAAGCCACACAAAATGCACTGTTGGCTTGGGGAAATATTAAATCGTTTCTTCCAACTAGCTACATGTACATGACATACATGTAATTACATGTAGGCCTACATACATGTACTTTTATATCATCGTCATGTAAGTCTTCATTAAAATCAATAGAATTAGAAAGCTAATAAAAACGGCAAATTTTATCAGACAACAGTCACATACCTATGTAGCTTATAACATACATGTGTCTATTGACATTTCTTTTCCCTCGTTAAGGCCTGTTTACACCATTCAATTTTCGGAGATCAATTCAATGTGTTTACATAGTTCCAGAAATCGAAAGGAATCAGTTCGGTTCGTTATTCCGTTCCACTTTTCGCCTTTCAACTGG
>JBCAUA010342404.1:0-18863 GCA_038406235.1 Peronia verruculata | reverse complement strand
AGATAGATAGATAGATAGATAGATAGATAGATAGATAGATAGATAGATAGATAGATAGATAGATAGATAGATATGGCTCTGCTGGCAACACCTAGCTGTATCAGCGAACTGACACTGAAACTGAATTTATTGAATTAAACTAGTAATGTTCTCACCGTCAAAAAACAAAAAGACAAGAAGGAAAACAACAACAATAATAGTAGCTACGACAACATAAACATCAATCCGAATATCAGGATTTAACTGCTTGATATATTGTTCGAATGAAATTTCAAACGTACTTATATCATAGATCGTGCTTATATGCAGCAAAAAGCGGCAGATAGGTTACATTTTTTCGTTGCAAAATATTTGTGAAGAATCTCTTACCACTGACACCAGTAACCACTGACATCTGTAACTAATCGCAGGATACTCTCACCAAGCATGACTGTAAAAAAAAAAAAAAGTGTGCCTAGGCTTAACTACTTCAGCAGTTGATGATATTCAGAAACTCGTCAAGGGGTAAACGATTTCCCCCTCTTTCTCCACCCACTTTCACCCCCCACTCGCACCCCCTTCCTCCCTTTTTCTTCTTTTCTTCCATAAACCCATTCCTTTAAAAGAAAAAGTCACACGTTTTACGTGGATTAAACTAACAACTGTATACAGTTTGCAATTATAGCATCTTAATCTGTACAGGGAACTACAAACTGTAGGGTAATTTTACCAAGTTATAGCCGGATTGGTGGAGTACTAGGTGCTATTCGGGTCCGAGGCAAGAGCTCAGATGTTGTATATGTCTGGGTGACATAATACGAGCTTGGAAACATTGTCTCGTTGTGTCGTAGGTTCGCATAGGTTCAGTTTTGTGACTAGTGAATCATAAAGCTGGGCTGGATTTCGTCTTAGCAGTAAAGTTTTTATTCCGGTTACCCTAAGGGTTTCCGATGTAGTGTTTTGTATTTACAAACTAGACAGAAGTACTCATAAAAGATCACAAACAGAGAGAATTCCAGTCAGATTTCTGTCCAATGGCCTTCACCTACAGCTACTAGTAGTGCACTAGATATACGAAAAGATTTATTAGCAGGAGGTCATTCAGCTGAAGTCATAATTTATTTGTTGTACTCAGGGACTTCGGCTTAACCTTCAAGGAATGATCCAAGTCATAAAGCTGAAGTCGAAACAGGTGCACAGTTATTATCACTCCCGTACCCGTCCTCTTTGGTAACACTTTAAATAAGAAGGGTTGAAAAAAGATAAAGAAAGGCTCTGTGGTACGACTAGATGGGCTGGGCCGGTGTTTGGAGAGGGAGAGGAAGGGGAGGGGGAGGGGTAAACGTGACAAAATGTTGGAAATGGTTATGGTTTTTATAAGCTTTTCAACCTCCTGTATTGGTGGTTATCTCAGCTGTCCACAACCGTGGTCAAAAAATAACATAACACTATTGTGTTGGAAAGGAAATGTACAACGTAATATCAGTAATTGCACGTAATACAGGAATACGTGGATGGCTACTGGCTACTTTGCATACGCAGAACTTCTACATCTCTTTTTGTTGTTGTTGTTGTTGTTTTACAATAATTGCAACTCCATGATATTCCTCTCTAGAGCAACATTTCTTATGTAGCTTGAAGTTCCTGTTATTGCCGTTGCATTTGGCAAAGTTTGGCGCAGTATTTCGGTACTTGCTTTTTCGCATTTTCTCATTATTCTCTATTCAGTAGCTATTTTATCATAATGGCTACTGTGTCCGAACTCTTGTTGCGTGAACCAAGTTCTGAAGTTGATCTAAAATCCAGCAATATTAGATCTATTTACGTTTCTTAGGTTCTTTACAAAAGAATCTATAACGTATGCTACATTTTGGCCGGGAGGTAATAGAAGAGATGGACGGATGGTACTTTTAAAATACGACTTTTCGAGGAGTAAACGAAACTGAGGGTTTCCCTTTTCTGCCTCGACTAATTACCTTCCATAAAAAATAGATGTTACTCTATAGCTTGTTTGGAGTACCCAGGGAAACGTAACTCCTTGTCTATTATCTATCTAGATCTATATCATCAGTAGCGAGGTTTCAGTGTGAAATGGCCCAGAGGGCTAACTGGGGACCAATATATTAATATGATCCTGCTCGAGAATGAAATGTGTAAACACGAGTTAGGTCACTGACTTTGATGTATTTGTTCATGGCCGCTGTTAAATGATTGATGAGTGGAGACAGCTAGAGTACACGAGCGAACAAAAGTGCCCGGAAACATTTTTGGCTCTGAGAGATTCAGGATATATCTGGTGTTTATGTGCCGTTTTGCCGCATCCTTGTCATGTGAATGGATGGATGGATGGAATGATGGGTGGATGGATGGACGAAGTAATGGATGGTTGGATGGAGGGATGAATGGAGAAATGGATGGAGAGGGGGAAGGAGGGATAGTTTGAAAGCTAGATCTATCTGCTCTGGTTGATGTGCATTATACTTATGATCTCAGACCGTTCGTCCTAAGTGCATAATCTCATCCCCATATATGCTAGACGGGCTAGTTGTGAATGACAAACAAGTTGAATAATTTTTTTTATTGTTACAGGTGGCCATCTTGAACAAGAGCCATGAGCCGTATTGTGGGGGGACATTGATTGCTCCTAGGTGGGTTCTCACTGCTGCCCATTGCGTCGTCAGGAGAGGCAGGAGGAGGAAACTGGTAGTCAGAGTGGGAGAGCATGACATGGTGGTAAGTGATTGTCATTTGACTTACGTGACTCTGTGTCAGTGTAGCTAGTCTCTGTCTTGAGGACAAGACAGGAACGAAGGTAATGGGAGATCGTTATGCTCAGCCCTTTTATCTCCCAGAAAAAAAGGGGGTGAACAAGTTGTGCAGAGAAAAGTACTTTAGCGCCCTTAGCGCGAAACCATGAAAAGTTCCAAAAACATTATGGTATAAAAGGAATGTTTTCTTCTATTGTTATAATTGTATCAATTTTTTTTCGTGATTAGTCTTTTTATTGAAAAGAAGTAAAGGGATTTTCCCCTTTCACACTTTTTGCTCAATACCACTTTTTTGGGGGTAAAGGGAAATAACAGGGCTCGTCAAAATGATCTGCCTTTACTCTAATGGCAACTGAGTCCCTCCTTTGGGAAAGAGTGTCACGGGCAGATGATCTGCGAAACTATCTCCCATTAAGGTTTGACCTAGGACTTAACACGAATGTAATTATTGATTACGGCTTGATCTATATATGTTTGTAACCTGATATAAAAGTAAGTCATAACTAGTTCGATTATCGGTGTTTAGGACATAATATAGATATAAGTCATTACTGTTTCGATTCATCGGTGTTAAAGACTTGATATAGATATAAATCATTACTGTTTCTATCTATGCGTGCCTAGGGCATTTGAAACCTGACATGGACATAATTGACTATGAATCGATCTGTCCGTGATAGGAACATGATATTGACTTACGTAATTACTGTTTCGATTTTTCCATGTTTAGGACATAGGTGAATGGGAGGTGAATGGTCATGGTTTAATCTATCCGTGTTGACAATATAACACTGATATCGTTGATTTTCTTCGATCCAACCGTGTTTCAAGACATGCCATGGGTAAATGATTTGGTTCGATCTATCTGTGTCGGGGACAGGAAGGAGGTGTAGGCGTAGGTGATTATGGTTCAATCTTTCCCTGTTTAGGGCATGATGTAGCCTATGTGGTTGTGATTCGACTATCCCTGTTTAAGACATGACACGTTTAATAAATGCTTATGTTTCGCTCTGTTCGTCCGTATTTCAGATATGACGTGAGCCTAAAGACGTATGGGATCGTTATTCGATCTGTGGGTGTTTAGGTCATGTCATGGATGCAAATGATTATGGTTTGATGTATCTCCTTCTAGTAGTAGTAGGATACATTATGGAATCAGTTCATGAAATTGAGTGATTATAGTTTGATCTAAAGACTTGACACGGACGTGAGTCACAGTGATTCTGGTTCAATCTACCCATGTATAGGACATGACGTGAACTTGAGATTAAAATGATTATTATAGTTCAATCTAAGAGTGTTTACGATATGAAAGAGTAGGATTCCTCCCCCTTTCCTGCCCCCCCCCTCCCCAACTATAGTATCCATTTAAAGGACGTGGCGTAGATAAGAGTGCGTTTTGTTTCTCATAGAGCAAGAACATGAAATGGAGGAAAATTTATAGCTGTTGAGTTCTCGTTCTGTTTCGCTTTTTCGTGAATTTACCAAATGTGGCACTTGTCCAATATCATTGCCTTGGCATAATTAACCCTGTGACTGCAACAGCGGAGACTTTACACACTAAATATTATTTTCTTTTATATGTTAAAATAAATGGTCTTTCGCATCAGTTGAGGGCCAGATTTACAGATTATTAAAGATTTCGTGGGTTTTGTGTGTGTATTGCATAGATTTAAGCGAAATGTGTCAAATGACTTAAGGATTATTATGAGTTATACCCCTAGCATGCAATTTAAATGAGTGATTTCTTGTTGCAGGAAGATGATCTCAGTCAGCAGGACATCCGACCAGAAAAAGCGTTTTATCACCCGGATTTCAACCAAAACCTTATCATCAACGACATAGCCCTGATCAAACTGAAGCATCCTCCCTCCGCCTTCAGCCAGCCCAGCTACGCCTGCTTGCCCAGCACCAGATACAAACCCCCTCGTGAAGAGCTCTGTACTGCTCTAGGCTGGGGCAAGGTGAAGAGCACGCATGTGTTCGGGGCCAACAGGCTGCACGAAGTACAAGTGCCTGTGGTCCGGCACCGCAAATGCCAGAACGGGTTTGACTACCCTATCACAGCGGACCAGGTCTGCGCCGGATTTCGGCGAGGGGGGAAAGACTCATGTGCCGGAGACAGCGGGGGTCCTCTGTTGTGCAAATGGCATGATCGTAGCACTCAGAGGTTTGTCATCTATGGCATCACCAGCTATGGCGAAGGGTGCGCCAGACGGGGCAAATATGGAATCTACACCAAGGTCTCCAGCTACTTGGACTGGATATACAAAGCGATCAGTGAGAATAGATGAAAGATTTCTCCAGCAGAGAGAATCAGAGACAGAGCATTACACCGGTTTTAGACAACATCAGAATTTATGTATCACGCCAATGCGCTCTGATAAAGCGAGTTAAAACTTTTCAACATCCCTCCTCCCCCTCCCCTGATTTTTTCCCTGAACGTAAAAACTGATTAAATTAAACCTATTAAAAATGAACTAAAAACATTCAATCTCGTTCAGTTCACGCGAAAAAGGAGTCCAGCTCTTACACTTAGGGAACAGTAGCATACCGGTGCTAGCCCTTGGTTGGTGCTGTACCTTGAATAGAGAAAACAGGCAGAACCTCGAGAATACTCCTAAGACGAACTGTTGCTCAACGCAGCGCCACCAGACACTCGTCTGATCTAAGATATGCGCATTGCAGGACTTGCCAGTCGTCAACCCACATTGGGTATTTGTGTCTCTGTATGTTTCTGTACTGTTCCGCTGTGAAGAAGACGATCATTCTGAGCGTGCCCCGGCCTCTCGCTGCCAAGGCGATGTTCATTATTCATTTGTTTGTTACTGTTGTATATTTTTCTCTCTTTTGTTTTATGTTGCCATATCAAACATTTTCACACAATAATGCTGTAAAGGGGCCGGGCATGTGTTGGTGCAGTTTCTGGGCATAAAGGGAGTGTTAGTTGAAGGCTATGTTATCAAGAGCTACGAGAGATTCCTCTGCGTACATGCAGCATGGAAGCTTACCCTAGCCTGCGGCCATACTGTTTACAGAGGTGCCATAGAACCTGTATTGGCGTTGAGGAGAGCAGATATCTCTGGAACAAGGACTGCCGTACTATAGGTAAATGTCTTTTACCTGATGTTTCCAGAAAATCGAGATTTTAGTTGTCGATTTTTCTTTTAAGACACAATAAATGACAGAGGGTAGTGTTTGTAGAACTATGATGCAGTACCTTGTCTATAAATGATGTGTAAAGTTATATTAGAATTGTTAAAGAAATATACTGATGAAAAAAAGGCGTTTAGCCGAAGTAGAGTAACCTCCCTTCTGATATTGCGCGTTGAAACCTTTTTTTTTTTTTTTGCTTATTCTGACTAAGGAATGGGTTGATGAGCTTGACATTGTGATTTGTAGCATGATGATTCATAGATTTCTGCCATCATAAAGCCTTGAATCCATGGCCATATAACAGAAAAGAATGCCGCGTTGTCTGCATGGATTGGAATTACAGTGGTGGCAGATAAATAGAACAGTCAGTTCATACTTTGCAAAATTAAAATAGTTTATACTGTATTGTGGGATAAACATGTCTTTTCACCGAAAGAAATTATTTTTTTTTATCGAAAGGAAGAGAAAGATAGAAGCAGTGATTTCAAACTCTACATAACGTCAGCGCTTCCATTTAGTTTCAGAAACATCCCATTTCCATACAAGAAAAATACGAGGTCCCTAAAGAACGAGGGGCCAGCAGTATCGGTTCCAGAACTAAACTGTCTTAAACAGTTTCGTCATTGTTATCAAAGCTGTCTCCAGATGAAAATTTATATCCTGGTTTTCGCCCTTGATATCATGATTTGTTGGGACGTTTCCTTTTTTTTTTTTTTTGCTGTTTTTTTTTTTTTTTTTTAATTATTATTATTATTAATTTAATTATTATTATTATTTAAATTTTTCTTTTTACTTTTGTGGACGTCCAGATGAGTGGCTGCGTTTTGTAGCTAATTCAGTCTAGTTCCAGTAGATCAAGACAAATATGGGAGTGATTTATGTGATTGTATGTTTATTTACATTATCAAATGCCTCATTTTATCATTTCTTTCTTCCTTTTTTTTTTTTTTTTTGTGATATTTGATCATGCCAGGACCTATATACGACGGAGGACCATGTGCAGATGTAGAACTTGACAAAACAACATCCAGCTTGAATTAGCTTTGATTTACGAGTTTTAAAAAAATGCTTTACCACCTTCCTTGGCTCCACATAGGTTTTTCTGCGGTACCAACTGCAGAATGTTTTTTGTTTTTTTTTATTCTGAAGACGAACTTCCAACAATGATCTTTTATTTAAACACTACGTTTGAGCAGAAATGATGAGAAAATATTGAGATACTACATTACATTCACCATTCACATAAACCAAATTTGGGAAAACCTGCCTGATGAGAGAGAGTGAGGCCAAGCTACGTTCGTCTTATTGACGAGTGTGCGAAATGGTTTCATTCACTGCCTTTGCGCATGGTCTGTAGGATATGTAGATCCGTGGACATACATAATTACATCATAGATTTGAGTACGGGTTTTTTTTTTCTGTAAAGGCTATGCGAATATTGCTTGATACTTATTGATTTATTCACCATATCTCTGTTTGTTGTAACTATGTCGTCCACCATGGCAGCCCAACCGGCTGGCGTTAAGGTGTGTTTAGGATTCCGGCCGTGTCTGTTTTCTATAGGTCCAGGCTCTGCGACAGTGGGGCCCCTGTGCCAAGTATTCCTGTGTCCTGCCCTATTTTGAACAATCTGGCCGCAAATTGAATGGGGCAAAAAGAAGGTATAAACTATAACATTAAATATTAGTTATCTAGTAATATGGAGAGAGAAATATAAACGATTAAAGCCTGGGTCCGGCCCATCACATTGGTGTACAATCATTTTCATAGCTTGGACACAGTGCTTCAATTGTGACACTTCTGTTGTTTGGTTTTTACATCAACTCGACGAATGATAATCCTATTCTGGAAAACAAAGTATAGTTACAATAATTAAAGCAAGGATAAAAGGATAACAAGACTGGCGATCACTCTCCCGAATAAACATTCATCCTTTGACTGACATTTCATGAGACATCCCAGTCTCTGTAGATACGTTAAATGCGACATTTTGTCACAGAACATTGGCATTAAAGTTAAATTATAGGTAAGTGAGTGAATATTAGGAACACATCGTTCGCATATTTTGTGCTGGTGGTATAAGAGACTTCTGAAATTAAAGCAAGGTGGCTGTGCAAAGATTGTTGATACATTACAAGGTTCCGGCCCCAGAAGCCTTCTTTGTTGTTGTACACTAGTGTATGAAACATCACTGTTCCCGGTTCCGAGAGCCAAGGTACATTTTCTTACGCTGCAACCATGCATGGTGTCATATTTTTCCACCTCATCATTCATTCTCTTTCTTTGCTGCATCCGACATGACATCATCGCAAATGTGATCTTATCCAATTTTTGTCCTTCGCAAGTATCACCTGTTCTGTGACGTTATTATAAGGTTTGTACTTGACAGTTCAGTCTTGAGAGAACCATCTGGTCTTGATACCTTGCGACTTCGTAGAATGAATGGCAGCACTGAAACACATTGTTGTAATCAAACTATTTAGGTGACGAAAAGAATGCTGTTTGCTTCATACACTTTCAAGGGAGTTTTAAAACATTTCTGTAAATTTTATTTGGTTTACTCCATAGGTTCGCATTTGTTAACGCTGTAGCCTGTGATATTTACGAAAACCAACAAAATGTTACTTAGTCTACTTTGTTTATCATTGAGAATAGAAAGGACATACTATTATCTGCCTTGACGTAGTAAATTTGAGGTTTAGTTACTAGCAGCGCAGCATATATGTTTCGGACATTTGTAATAGCTTTTTCTACAAAGCATGGCTATATGATATGAAGACATCATATATCAAACATGGACCATTTCGATAGAATCTATGCTGAGTAGCACGTACATTACGTAGATGTGGTTACTGTCTCACACCTGTTTTTCTTCCCCCCCCCCCCCTTTTTCTTTAAATCCTACCAGAATGTGTCGTTGAAGACTAAGTACAGTTTCTCTCTTTTCATTACAAGGAAAATACCTGCAAATAATGCGGTCAAGAAGTACGATGAGGTTTCACCATGTACAAAAACACTTATCTCAAACCTACCAAATGATTAGCTGTCAGCTCTAACTGGAGCATTGCTACCAAAGATTTCCTTTTCTAAGCTGTGGTCTGTGGCCAGAGCAAATTGATTACCTGACTGTAGTTGGATGTTAGGAAGCGTACTTGCAGCCTTACTTTTAACATCTATCATACATGCAGCCGCCCAGCCCTCGAATAGATTTGTTCCGACCAAGCCAGCAGGTGGAAATCCCCGTCTAATTTTAGTAGGGTGGTACAAATACTCCAGGCTGTTCACTACCACAAACATAGAAAAACACGTAAAAAATGCACAGGACCGGTGACAACTGTTCTCGGATCTCGTGGTGGAGCGGCAACAAATATCAGTGAGTGCTCTATTTTTAGTAGGTGGGTACAAACACTCCGCCGGGGATTTCCAGGTTTTAGCTTAGTCGAATATGAACTTATTCTGTGTCCATGTAGAATAGCAGATTAGTGTATATGATCAATCTTAATTAACTTTAGGAAAACGCTGATTAAATCCATAGTGGCACCATTTACGGTTAAAATGGCATTCGTCTAAAAGGCATTACTTATAAAGGGGAAGAATTGTCTTCTTCCGTAATCTCTCTTTAGAAATTAGCACAGCTGTTCTGTTGTTATAAACGTTGTTAAGACATGCGAGAGAAACTTAAAACTGTCACACACACTCCGATTCGTTCAGTCATGATATCGAGCAGATACAGGATTTCGATAGGTTGATGATCTAGCTAAAATGGGACAACGTGTATATACAATAACAGTTCTTTATCAGACTAAAATGCTACGATTCTATTTGCGACAACATGGGAATTGGGGGGAAGGGGGGGGGGGAGTTTAAAAGTGACACAAAGTAGGGTTATGGTTATGGTTTTTATAAGCTTTTCAACCTCCTGTAGTGGTGGTCATTTCAGCTGTCCACAACCGTGGTCAAAAAATAACATAACACTATTGTGTTATGTGATCAACAAAGTAGGGGAGTGGATGTATAACACAACGTCAATAATTACACTTAGCACACTTATGGCTAATTGACATATTAAGTAGAACCTCTGCCTCTGTCGTTATTTAACTATGATTACAAGTGAATAACGTTCAAGGTGGTAGCAAAAAGGTCAGCGTTTATGCCATGCACCCAACGTTAACCAACATGTCCAGGATTACCTGCGATATAAGTTGAACAGCCTCCATTTGTCAGATCTGCGGCATTTGAATTGAATGCTCATCCGGGGGAACAGAAAAAAAAAAAAAAAAGTGTCCAAATCTGGTGAGAATCGTCGATAGGGAGCCACAGTCATATTGTTTGGGCCCTAAAGTCACAAGTATGGGCCGGTGCCTTGTCCTGCTGGGAGCTTTCGATTGCCATTATTGAATCTGACGTCTTTAATCAGCCGTCTCAGAAAATTGACTGTAATATATATATTTATGGCGTTGATTACTTCCTAATCCTAATTGTACGATCTTGGGCACAAGCCTTGCCATTTTTTTCCACTTGTTCATGCGTTGTGTTTGATTAAAAGGCTCCATATCTCTCATCATCTCCCAACGAAGTTATGCCCCTGTCTAATCCCAAATGCCAGTCAAACCATGTAGTTTGGCGCAAAGCATCATCATCATATATAATATATTTGTACTTCCTGACCGCATTATTTGCATATATCCTTGTAATGAAAAGAGAAAAACTGTACTTAGTCTTCAACGACACATTCATTTTCGATTGCAATCAGTATTGCAAATGAGTCTCCAAGGGCCATACAAAAGAAGCTATGTAGCAACTAAAACAATCAAACTATCTGATTGAGTAGGGACATAGTTTTCTATCCTTCTTCCAAATGTGTATGCATGGGAATAGAACTAACTTTCCAATACTATATCAGGGAACTTTTCTATACCATCTTGTACGTTACAAAATCGGGCATTTAATTTTGGAATGTGCTATTTTGATTCTCTGATGCCGTGCTAGCAATGTTCATATGGCGAAAAAATTTCGAATAGAAATACTGAAAAGTAGATCGTTGCATATTATAACGGTTATGGTTTTTATAAGCTTTTTAACCTCATGTAGTGGTGGTTATGTCAGCTGTCCAGAACCGTGGTAAAAAAATAACGTAACACTGTTGTGTTGTATAATATAACATTTATGCCTGTTGTGTTAAGCTGTCGTGTAATGTCATAGCTGATTTTGTAACACGTCTGGTCGAGCTCTTCACTGAAACTCCTCTCTTGAGGCCATTAGAAGTGGTCATGGGCTTGAGACAACATCATAAAAATCTATGTTTCATTTATTGGCACACAGTTACAGAGCGATAAATGATTTTTTTTTTTCTATGATCCTAATGGAAGATCGTTGTGCTCTAGCCCTTTTACCTCCATTTGCCAGACAAAAGAGGTATTCACCAAACAGTATAAAGAGGAAATAAATCATGCTTTTTCTTTTTTTCGCCCTTTAATTGAAACAAACACCATGACCAAACCCCCGAAAAATATGGTATAAAGAGATTGTTTTCTTCTTATGGTTATAATTTCATCCAATGTTTTGGTTGTCAGTTTTTCGAATGATGTGAAAAGAGGATTTTTTTTTCTCTCTCTCTCTTTTCACTGCACAACCATCTTTCATTGGATCTGTATACATTGAGTTTAAACATTAACATTCAGTCATGCATTCACGCGTTTTCACTGACCCTTACATCATCTTAAACTGTGACTTTGGTGGGCTAACTGTGTGAGGGCTCATGGTTGGGACTGAACGAACGTCATTACAAATTTCACTTTTTATCGGTGTGCAGTCGCAGGACTATTCACGAGAACAAAAATATAGTAATATAGTGACTTCAAATATTTGGAACATACATGCGAACACTCCCGCAAACAAATACAATGAATTTATGATTTAAACACGCATGCACGAGTGCACGCTCACAGGCCCACGCCTCTTTTTACACTGTGGTATTGCTGGGCTACCTAGCTACACATTTTCACCTGGTCTTCTTGACCCAGGCATGGAACACAACAAGATCACAAGATCGGAAGAGCAGGGGCCAGGTTCGCTCGATACAGACCGATTTGTTCGGACGTGATCGTACTGTCGGGGATGCAGATTGGACAGGTTTTTGTCTGCCGTTACTAAATGCAAACATACAGGTGTTGTGATTGCTGGATGTTAAAAATGGAGATGATTGACAGCCCGATTAATGACGTGATTGCTCTGGGCCATGCTAACATGACCGGAGATGGCGAATTAGGTGCTACATGCTTAATGGCAGATTTAAAATGTTACCCACCATAATATCACTGTTTTAGATGGAATGTTTCAAAAAATGAATTTCACAGCAATATTGTCATTTCTTTTATCCCCTTCATAATTTCAGCGAGAGACATCGGTTCAATATCATGGCGAACAAATACGCTTTATTTGTTTCTATGGCTAACATTATGCTTCCAATGATACAAGATAATACGCAGTAAGCTGGCAGAACTAGAATCAGTTATTAATTAGAGTCTCTATTGGCAATATAACTAAAACAAAGAGTATTTTTCATGTTTTTGTGTGTGTGTGTGTTTTCTTTGCATCAGAAAATAAAAAGTCTCTGAATCTGATATCAATGCCACTGTCTACATAGTATACCTTGACATAAAATGCGTGTTATTACGACTGCAGAATGGCCAGGATTTGATTTTCTTTATTCATTTGTCCGCCCCCCCCCCCCTTCTTCGAAGCCTCTTCCTACTATAAAAGAAATCGTATCTTTCATATTATATGTTTCCTATTTTGTTGTTAGTTTGTGAATTCAAACTCATGTAATGGAACAGTAATAGCGCTTGCATCGAATGGTTTCCTCTTGACTGATTTTGTTCATTTAAGTTATTTAATCCAATTGTACGTGTATTATATTCAATTTTCGATTGTTCCATATCTGTTAACTATGTTGTTTCATAAATGTTTGGTTTTTATTGTTGTTTTAATTGCTATCAAACGCATCATAAGATCATTGTTTAAAAGATGTTCTTTCGTATGACAGTACCATTTCAGCTTTCGTAAATAAAATTTTGTGTGTTTTAATGCCATCAAGCTCCGTGTTCTCTGGTTTGTTGTTGTTGTTGTTGTTGTTATTGTTGTTGTTGTTGTTGTTGTTGTTGTTGATTTGGTTTACAAGGACAGTTTTTGAAGAAGCTCCAATGCCTAGCCTAGACCAATCAACTGTGGTTAGCATAGACCAATCAACTGTGGTCTGTTCCCAAGAATGACCGTCTTATCAATGGGAACAATCCCAGGATGAGAGCATGCATCTTTGTGTGTATGAATGTGTGCATATGAATTATGTTTGCCAGCTTTATATAAAAGAATTGCAGAAAACTGGGCGAACTAATATGAGAAGTAATCGTAACGTCTGAGAGTGTGACAGAAGGTCGTAACCATTTGTTCTTTGTCAAGCACTTTTTCTTCTTCTTTTTTTTACAGTTGATCTTTTCCTCTCTCGCCCTCATAGGTTTTTAATCGACCTTATGTTTTTTGTTTGTTTTTATCTAAATCTGTTGTCAAATTGTGCAATTATAATATGATTTGGGATACAAAACAACCCCCCCCCCCCAAAAAAAAGACAAGTAATCTTTAATATTGTACTGAAGATGATGATGTGAATAACGGAGAAAGGAACGCGTCCTCTGTCATAGTCTCACTTGAAATTGAAATTTCAATTACTGTATTTCTGCTCACGAAGACGGGCGGGGGATATATAAGTAGGTTGTCTGCTCCCACCTGCAGGCGGTGAAAGCCCGCCATCGGTGGGATGTCTCCCATGGAATGCCATCCTCGGCGTTCCAGGGGTGACATCTCTTCTATCTCTCTTTGTTCCTGTCTTCTGTCACTATATATCTTTCCGCTCTTCTTCTTGACGTGTAAACGTATCTTACCGTGTTTGGCACAATATAGCCGTGATCGTGCTGATATGCTGTTAAACCCCAACGCAAACAAACAAACAAACCAAACAAGCTCACAAAGACCAAAGTATCTTACAGCACAGAAACATCAAGGAACTGACTGGGTCAAAGTTTCGCTCATTGTAGGCCCAATGTAGGGTAGAACGAATTTCTCTACAAAGAACATGCTATGTAATAAGAACGTACTCAACATTTGCTGCCTCTAGACATACACTTCTATTCTGGAACATGAATAGTATCTTAATAAATACCTTGCTACTGCAGACATAGTTTCTTCTGATATTTTTAGGGTTAAACTGTTAAACATGAATGTTTCTGTTCAGAGTGAATCAACAGACAAACGACGTCATTCAGCCCTCGGGTCAGACTCATTAAATGAAGTAATGACAGTTTTGATTACAAGCGCACTAGCCTGACCTGACATTTCCGTCATCCAAAAATCACTTGCTGAGAAAAATACAATCAGTGATTATGGTTATGTTTTGTTTCGGCCTTTCAGTCAAGTAGAGTGCAATCTCGGCCTTGTCATGTCGGGCCGCGGCCAAGATTGTCAGGTGTCGAGTGGCATACGTCCTGAGAATCAACTTAAAAAGTGAAAAAAAAAAAAGAGGACTAAAGTTTTTTTTTAATGTTTCTGTAGAGTCCGCCGTCTCCTGAGCCACGGCAGTAAAACAATTAAAACTTAGTGATTTCTTTGGGCGCATACATCAATGTCCCTGGTTCACATGAGAGAAATTATATCACGATCTGGGTCTCCGCATCCGGATAAACCACGCACTTGAAAATCAGCGTAGTATTATTTTGAGACTCATAAAGAATTCCACCTGATAAGATAATGTTTCATTAAAGTAACGATTTTTATATCAATATGATCTGTCGCTCGACAAATACTCCCCCCCCCCTACCCCCCCCCCCTTCCCGTCCTTCAAGGGTCTGTTAATTTGAAGAAAAAAAAATAGTATTACCTATTCCATTTTAAAACAAATATTGAAACTCTGAAGCAGTAGAACAAACCTCAAAGGAGAAGATAAGATGTTTTTTTATTTGTTTGTTTTTGTTTCTTTGTTTTTTATACTCCCTGGGATTTTATCCATAGTTCTTTAATAAATTGTCGCCTGAGTTCACAATTGTTCTGTCTCCTCTTTTTGTAAATTTTGAGAAATTGCGTTTTGAATGTTCATGCTACATCTGATATAGAGGATCTTCAAATTCATAAAGTGTAGCTTGTTCAATCCAGGTACGCTCTCAGTCTAGATTAGGAAACGCGGTGTAATATGTTGAGCGTCATCTATCGATGCACTTAGCGCTGATTTTCTAGAAAGTGGAGATGGAACACCTGTGAACTGAAGTGACGAAACAACATTGACTAAGGAATTTTTTTTTTCAAACCTTACTGGAAGATCGTCAAAGGGAAATAACACATACAAATAGCCATGTTACTCTGCGCAAAAGTAATCTTTACACAAAGTTACCAGTGTCTCCCATGCACTGTCTTAATCTCTCGCTGTCAGAAAAATAATAACAAAATTTTTTAATCAAGTTTGTATGTCATTGTAATCTTGGATTTAGTAACTGTAAACTTTGCCCATTCTTTGTAACAAAAATTCCAGTCTTAGCAATCACATTTTATACTTGACGGTTAGCAGGAGTTAACTGATTTTAATGCTTGAGAGACAAAGCATCTGATGGCATAAACATTTGGCAGTGAATAGTTAATCAATATTATAATATGGTCTTTCTTATTGTGTGCGGCTTGACAAACATTTGTTACTCTCCTGAGAGTGATAAACAGGACGTAGGCCTAAATTGCTGGGACTTAGTCAACAGTAACTGTTATTAATGGAACGAGATATTATTGCATATGGTCCACCGTTCGAATAATAATTATGACACACGTTATATGGTTATGGTTTTTATAATCTTTTCAACCTCCTGTAGTGGTGGTTATCTCAGCTGTCCACAACCGCGGTCAAAAAATAACATAACATAACACTATTGTGTTATGTGATCAGAACTAGTTCCATGGCACACGTTCTTGTCATTACTCAAATAAATACCGGCCTGTGACAAATGTCAGTGGTCATGCCCTCTTCAATCCCTTCTCTTTGTGAGGTGATTCTTAGAAACTCCACTTTCATCCCTTGTCGTCCACTGATGCCGCACATTATTTTGTTTATTTTCTCATAGGTCTGGAGCCTTTACCTCTGTTTCGATTTATTATCTATGTAGCCTTTCAGTCCTAAGAAAGTATGATTATCTCAGATCATATATTATATCTTGTGTTTTCTCAGGGACATGAATGAAATAATATTTCCAACAACAGCACCTAATGTGAGCAAAAAATAAATAAATAAATAACAAAAATAAATAAATAAATAGATAAATGATAACAGGAAGAGATGATAGCAGCTTAGGGCACTACTTTCTCGCATCTTTGATCACTCTGCATTTGACAAGAAATGTCCATCGATGACGAGAGCCATTTTTTTTTTTAATGTAGTTTACTCCAGTGTTCATATGGTGGTGATGAACATTGACGATGATGATGATAAATGAACAAAAAAATCTTACATTTTTATTCGACCATTGCATATCAAAAGATGTAACATTCTAACTGCTGTAAAAATATACAATTTTATTTGCTTTTTATAAAACTGAAAACCCTCTCCTACACAGTAAACAAAACAATTTAATCAACATTTTCTTTCTGTCATATACAGCAATATTCTATTTAAATTTTATATGTTTTCCTCATTGCCCTGATGAAGAGCTAAATAGGTTCGGAAATGTGGTTGAGTGATTCAGTTTCTACCATATCAAGTTTTTTTTATATTGTTATTTGTTTCTCTTTGATGTATTTAAGTAGTTGCGGGCAAAGAATCGTGTTTTTTTAAAAGACATGTGTATAAAATGATAACAATAACAGTAATGATAACGATGATGGTCGTCATGAACAACCAACGAGAGACAGAAATTTGGCATTCGAGATGTTTATATTATGATATAAAACAAAATACATGTAGCAACGATGATGATGACGAAATAGAGGAAGAGAGGAGAAGGAAGAGATGATTGTATTATTCACGTGTATTTTAATATCAACAAGCTCAGGGCGTGGTCCAGTTCATGACGATATGGATAAAATGAACGACAGTCTTTACATATGAAAAAAAAAACAAGGCACGCTAAATACAATAATGAAGATGATAACGTCGAACAATGAAAGACCATGGTATTCCCTACAGAGATTAAACAATATTGCACTGATTTCACTCAATGGAGAGGATTGTCTTACACCATTTCTTAGTTACCGTGAAAAGAACCATATATGAGGTCGTTCTGTTCCTTTAAAAAAAAAAATCATTCTCAAATCTCGAGTGGGGTGACAAAAGAAATATACTCGCAGGTCTTGCTCCACATGACAGATAAATCATCGGTCAGATAGCATAATACCAAATGGTGATACTGCACATCGCCAGGAAAGATATGGCATCTCTGGGAAGTGTTTCTACTTGCACATTGTACCAATACACTAGGTCAAAAACCCAGCACTTATTGACTGTATAACTACAGCAGCAGTACAGTAAACTAAAAAACATTTTTCAGATCGCAGTATGAAATGTAAATCAGTACCTAATGCCTTTCGTCCTTAAAAATCCTCTTTAAATATAGCTGTAAATCAATACTGAACAAATATGAAATATAACGAGCGTATTTAATTTTGTGCCTTTCTATTTAACATGCTTACGCATTTTCAGAATATATCCAAAATCACATTTCTAGCAAAGGCTATCTAAAATCGATAATGAACACATTATTAATCAATAATATAAACATATTAATTAATGATTAGAATACTGGTGGTTGGAGTAATGTCCACGTTTATGCACCAGTAACAAACAAAGTAGTGTACATATTACTGTTACAAGAATAGGGTCCTTTTTATTAACATAACAAAGAAAAAATCTGATACTGATGAGCTGATTTAAATATCATTTCTAATAACATGACAGTGATGTGAAATGAAGAAATAAGGAAAGCCCTGTGGTTGTACAACACGTTTGTATATCAAAGGGCATGGTACCTGTATTTTGAAGCCCAGTGACTATGGCTGTTGAGGTGTCATGACAATGGACCGTTTCTGGTACTGTGATAGAATACATGTATTTAATTTTTAAATTTTTTATGTTTGTTTGTCTGTTTGTTCGTTTAAGCACTAAATGCTATGAATAAATTTTCATTGCTTTGAAAAATAAATCGACGAAAAGTATTGTATCTTTGTATTCTTTGAACTCATCTGTCAAGCAATAAGGAACCAAAGCATTTAATAGCACTAGGCATGACTTGTGTCTCGCTAATGAAATCCGTCAGAAAGTGGCACTTTAGGATTTTTTAAAAAAAATTTCCTTTCCTGCAACTGAATGCATGAGTTCTCTATCAGTGATACCAGCATCATGGCCCTGTGTCAAGCACCGTTCAATGTTTATGGTACATGCCCATCTAATTATATGTTCATTATCAGATTACTTCACTTTTGCCTTTCAGAACCAGTTTGTCTTCATTCCGCCGATTCCTCCTAGTAGTGAAGAAGTGAATGATCAGACTAGTGAAGACAGTGACAACCAGCAGGCCCGCAGCAGCTCCTACTACGCCTGCGATGACAACTTTCTGGTCGTTGGGCGGAGCTTTGTCATCTGTGTCGTCGTCGTCTCCTCTCTCTCGCAGAAACTCCTCGGTGTTGATGTCCGGGACATAGCCAAAGCCCACGGTCACCAGATTGGACAGCTCCCCTTGGTTTCCGGACTCGTCCACAGCAAAGACAGCAAAGACCAAGCTGACGTTGGACTGGTCATCCACGTTCAGTTTGAGCGTGACCTGCAATTGTTTTGGACAATTATAGTACCTGTTGTTGTGGTTAGTAATAATAATAATAATAATAAATTACATTTATATAGCGCATTTCCCAAATTGCTCAATGCGCTTCACAAGGTGAGAG
>JBCAUA010342183.1:0-18869 GCA_038406235.1 Peronia verruculata | reverse complement strand
AAAAAAAAAAAAAAAAAAAGAAAAAAAAAAAAAAAAAAAAAAAAAAAAAAAAAACCCCCCCCCCCCCCCCCCCCCCAAAAAAAAAATAAAATAAAATCATTTTTTTGATATCTACCATTGAGTGTGAGTTGGTAGTTGATAGCATGGCTAGCATTCTCAATACGGGAAACAGCTTCACAAACATACTGGCCCTCATCTTCCTCTGTCAGGTTTTTCCATTCCATAATTACTATGTACTGGCTGGAAGAATAATGCATGTAATATGATTTAGAAGAAAACATCAAACAAATTTCATTTCCAGGGTAACAAAATGAACAAAACTAATCCAGACAAAATAAATAATGACAAATAAACAAATATGCAGATAATCATAGGAAATAAAACACACACACAAAAAAGGCAAGTAACACACAAATAAAGCAACTAAAACAAGAAAGAACAAAAGAAGACGAGAAAAAAAGAAGAGAAATAAGAAAAAGAAAGAAAGAATGAATGAAAGAAAGAAAGAATCTCAAATATACTTTGGCTTTCTCGTCAAATAGCTAATATCTTTTACAAGGTTTTCATACACTAATTTCAAGATTCTATCATTTCACTGGTGACAATTCTATCATGGACTGAATAAATTTTCTCAAAACATTATCACAAACTTTGCCATCAACCTCTAGGCAATACTCCTCCCTCACTCCTCCTTTTAATAGTGACAGAAAGAGAGAGAAAGACAAAGAAAGAAAGAGAAAGACAGGACGAAATAGAGAGGAAAAGCGAGGGAGAAAAAGGCACAGACGAGAGAAAACAGATCACATAAATATCAAATCTGAATAGGTGTAAAGAGAGAGAGAAAGAGAGTGCAGGAGGCAGGATATGCTTGTCCAGTGCTTACTTCTCACTCTCTGATGATGAAAGAGATACAGGCGCTTTACGATAGGCACTTGGGCTCAGTATTGCAACTCCTGGTGTGGTCGAATCATTTGTTGAAATCGCTGCGGTAGGAGCAGCAGTTGTCTCTGTTTCATTGGACAGCTGAGTCTCAATTGGAGGACGTCCCGCAGTATTGGACTTATTATAGGTGACGGCATCTCGGCCATCAAAATACAGCCTGACTGAGCTGTACAACCACTTATTGGTTGTGCAGGTCACTCGGAGACTGTCTCCTTGTACCAGCTTGCGAGAAGTGTCATCAGTCACTTTGAGAATTCCTCTGTCATCTGGGACAGGAAAATTAATGTGAGTGGTGAATATGTTTCCTACTGAATGTTTTCAGACTATGAATACAAGCGTAAATGGAACAACAAGCAATGCCAAAACAATTAACTTTGGTTGACTAATGTTAAAATTATCCCATCAGTCTGTAGCACAAACAAAAGGTGAAATATAATTATCATTTTCATGAAATACTACTGAAACAATAGAAGATACCGGGTCAAACAAGAACTAGTAGGATGGGTAGGAAGAAAGAAGTAACGTTTTTCACGACAGAAAACTTGTCTTTTTGACACGGCCTTACCCAAAAGAGAAACAATGGAAAATCCACAATTAAAAAATTCGGTAAAATAGAGTAAGAATATGAAAAGAAACATAAGTCTTCTTAAAAAATATTCCATAATAATAGCAACTGTTGGCACCATCTCATGGCATTCCTGCACAAGACAGGTAACAAACAGTGTCATTAACAATGACATGAGAAATATGCTAGTAGAATTATGTATCAATTCAACATAATTATCATGGCATAACTAATCAAATGACTTGTAATATCAACAGATTTTTTTGTCTGTCAATATCTCAAGACTGCTGAGAATGACCAATATCCTTATCACACAACAGTGACAATACACCTCTCCTTTCCTCAATGTCTTGTCTTCATAATCATTCCTACCTGTGGCAATCACCATGATTGAATAGTTCCCCATTCCACTAGGATTGGTTGCACTGCACATAAAGTGACCACTGAGTTGGGGCTGAATGGTCAAAACATCTTGGTAGTGGCCCAGGGTCTTAATGATAGTCTGACGCCGCCCATCTTCCTCCAACAACTCCTCCCAGCTGGACTCATTGACAGCACAGCTTGGAGGCTGGCACTCCTGCAAGAGAGGAGGAGAAAATCATACACTCGTAAGTTAAAAACCAGGACTGTTTTCCACTGATCCACTTTCCTCCCTTTGCCAGACACACGAAAATGTTGGACAAACAGTGTCAACAAGTCAAAGGTTTCGGGGCAAAATGAGAGACATCCAAAATTGCCATTTAGAGAAAAATGACAGTTTGTTCTCCAGTGGAAGGGTAAGTCACGTTTTTATGAAAAGGGAAATCCTTACTATATAGCACCATCACCATTCCCAGTATTGAGGGGGATAACTAAAACTTCAAAAATGGCATTTGTCACATTTTGTCCTGAAACCTTCAAGTAAATATTGACTTCTCTTCTTTTTGTTTAAATTACTTCCAAAAAAAAAAGTTTAAGAAAATGATTATGATAAGAGCTCACAAATTTTTCAAAATTTTCGTAGGATGTGCATTTCCTTTTGCGTTGAGACCAAAAACTCTTTGCATAAAAATCTGACGTTCAATGCAAGATCCTTGTGCCAAGTCCTATTACTTCCCTTTGCCCACAAAGGCGGTGTTGAACAAGCAGTGAAAAGAGGGAAAAGTCATTTTTGCGCTCTTTGTTGGAAGCAGACAACATGAAAAATTCCAAAATAATTATGGTGCAAAGAGAATGTTTTCTTTCTATCTATACTATAAAATTGCAAGAAAACCCACAATAGGCTTATGGACTTGAAAACTGCTGAACAAATCCATCTGAAAATTGGCACACAACATTGCTGCATATGGATCTGTGTTTCTATGTACATAACCATGAAAAAAGCTTATTATCTTTGACGCTATTCTACAAATGCGATAATAATCGAATAACAAACTCGTGATGCTGCTTGATTCGAATCGTACGTTTGATGGATGACAGGTTCAAAACATGTTTTCTTTTAGTAACATTCAGTTTAATCAACCAAATATCAACATAGGCGTGTGCACACTTTACCATACACTTTAAGTCGCAGGGATTTATAATTTTTAAAATCTCCCACGGATACCATGGGTTCTCTTCTTGTATGCTATAAGTTTATCAATTTTTTTTTTTTTTGTGATTGGTCTTGTGGATGACATGCAGGAATGGGAATTTTCTCCTCTTTTCACTGTTTGCACAACACCTCATGTGCCTGGTTAAGGGTAGTAATAGGACTGGACACAGTGATCTCCCATTCACTGTAGTTATGTTGTGACATATAATGTGGCTCAGGTCAGAAGTTGAATAGGTGAACAAAATAGTCATACAGCATTGCATAACAGAACAGAACTGTTTCAAAGAAAGATAAATTGTTCATAGAACACTACAAGTCATAAGGCAAATCTTACCTGGAAATACCAAGAGACATTGCTTTGTGGGTAACCTCGGACACTACAGGTTAAGTTGACCCGCTTGTCCTGCCTCAGAGTGACAACACCAAATGGCAAGTACTCCATGGTTGAGGGTGTGTGGATGGTAACATTGGGCTTGCCTGAAAGGCAACAGAAAAAAATATTGATGAATGACATCTGGCTAGAGTTGTCTCTCAATGTCTTTTTTTGCCTTTTGTTTGTTCTGAATCTCCATCTGGCCATTAACTCGGCTGAGTGGGATGGAAATCACACTGGACCCAGTGGTCCAAAATATTGGGTGTCTCTACTCAAACTGCCAGAAAAATTACTCATCTTATCCTTTTAACTACGTGTATTGTATTTCCAATAATAATAATAATGATAGTATTTACGTAGCGGATGTCTCCGTAATTACAGGCTCTAAGCGCTTTACAATCTATTATTACCCCAACAGACCCAAAGAAGACACAAATAAATGTCCTCAGCTTCCAGGGAACCATACAAGGCAGCTGCCTCTTAGGCGCTAAAATCCTTATCAATCTAACAATATCAATCACTGTCTATAGTTGGTGGGTACCCATTCAAACCTGAGTGGAGTTAGGAAATGTGTGTAAATTGCCTTTCCCAGCGACAAAATGTCGGCACCTGTCAGGATTTGACCCCGGAGGTCCAGAGCCTCATTCGAAGGCCCCAACCGCTAGGCCAAAACAGGTAATAAGTTGCACAATGATGATGCAGGTAGTATAATATGTACTTGTTCACAGTGCAATGTGTTTCATAACCAGTAAAACAAATACTGAATGCTTCCCATGACATGGCAAGTCACTATGTTAAGCAAAATGGAGGTGCATGGCCACCAAGTGATCACTGCCTGATTCAGATAAAAAAAAAAAAAGAAAACAGGTGACAAGGAGAAAGAGTGGCAGACTGGCAGATATAGGATGAAGAACAAACATAAAAAAGAGAGATCAGAATAAGCGGGAGACAGGTCTGAAAAAAAAAAAAGAGATAACCTGATAACAATAATGATACATTAAAAAAACAGACACAAACACCAAAGAAACACAAACAGTGTGGCTGAGCAGAAAAAAAATACATTTTGGTATTTCAGATGCGAATTTCAAGGTGAAAGTGATATCTAAAGTGTACAGAGTTTATATCATTTCCAAATTAACTAATGTCAGATTCTAAAAATGATACAAGGAATCATTTTCGCAAAACGAGTTTATTGCAACATATGAAAAAATATTGGTGGGCAAAAGGAAATAATATAAAAATAACAAAAGTTACAGTTTTATCAATTTTTTATGAAAACAAGTGGAAGAAATTAACAACAATCACTCTAGAGCAAAAATACACTCAACTTCCAACAAATTGATATTAAATAGTCTTAGTTCCCTGTGAGTTCTGTTAGGAGTTTCTGAAAATGTTGGGGGCAACTGAAATGTGGCTTTTTTTGTTTTTACTTTTTTTTTTCTTTCGTGCAACAAAATTCTACAATCCTGCACACTTCTGTAACATAATGTTTCAGCGCCGGATGTTTCTAATTTTCTACTTTACATGTTTATGGCATTTAAATGCAGAGCATTGTGTGTGCTGATAAATTTAATACAGATTCTCTGAATTACTGATATATTGGTGTGTGGTACAAATGGCAACAGTCGGCCTACCGATGTATCAGCATGTGATATAGAAAGAGTTAAGCTGTCTGAATAATCAAACTAAAATAAGTTTTGGCTGCAGAGAATTTTGATTCCAGTGTTCCCACCCACCATTAAACTTAAGTTATCCATTTTCAAAACATCATAAATAAATTGGTTTCAAAACATTACTTATTAACACAAATTAAGCAAACAAAAATGCAAAAATAAAAGAATCCTTATATGTAATAAAATGGCATATCTAAAAGTAACTCATTACAGCACAGGAACCATCCACAAACAATAAAAAATGTATTTAAGCAGGCAAGAATAACCGCAACCACAAAACAGCTTACCTTTGACATAAAGGATGATGTCCGTGGATGCGTCAACAGTGATATTGTTTATCCGTGTCACTGCTCTGGCTGTGTAAATTCCACTGTTCTCGGCCTTGGGATCATTAATAACCAATTTGGCATAATCCTCGGTCTCCCGCCTGTAAGATATACATTGGATAAGTTTACTGCTTTTTTTTTTTTTTGGCGTGATTGTTTATCTCCCCATACAGAGTCACAGTAGGAGGTATTGTCATGAGGGAGTTCCAGACATGTTACCAGCTCTCTTCATTTCAGTCTGTTGGGCATAACAAACTGAGTACAATCTGGTGGTCTGCATCAGCCTGACAAAGGCTGGCCTTCACAGCAGTTTCTCAGCATCTTTACTGTACATGGAAATATCCTGGCTTCCAGTCAAAAATATTACTGGTATCAACTCATGTGACAGAGTATGAAAATGGTATTTATAATGCAGAAAGTGACAGTAGTAATCTTAAAGCACAGAGACAATTATCACCATCTATGCTACCACTCACTTCAGATTGCACTAGTGTAAAACTAACCTAACAATTCTGATCTCAAGAGATCCTTACCTATAAACAGTTAATATGTGCCTTCATGTACTACTATTCTGATCCCTGAGTTCCTTCATTTGTAGTTAGACAATTTGTATCTATACTGATTTACTGCTACTCTGATCACTAACTTCCTTACTTTTGGATAAGGAAATATTACAATTATGTATTGATTCCCTACTATTGTGATTAAGGAGTTTTCATTCATCTACATGCACTACAGTTCTAAGCTCAGAGTTGCAGATAGAGAATATGTCTACTAATAGACTACTATTCTGACCACTTACCTGCAAATAAGGAATATATATGTATATATATATAATATGTGAACTAATCTACAACCACTCTTATCACCGAGTTCCTTTTCTGGAGGACAAGAATGTCTACTGTGAATCATTCACTAGCGGTATGATCACAGAGTTTCTTACTAATCTACTTCATTTCTGATCATTGATTTCCTTACCTGTAGGTTGGGAAGATTTTGTCCAGTCGTTTTCCATCCATGAACCACTCCACATGTGGTGGTGGCGCCGCCTGGAGATTAACCACCAGCATAGTAGCCACATCAGAGTCCAAGGCATCCACAACTTTAGACAATGGGGCAATACGTACAAAGGGTTTGTCTGTAACAGTGGAGAAAGAATGTGCAGATAAAATAACAATCATAAAAAATAAAGCTCTAAAAGTCTAATTATTATGTCAACTCTGCTCTATAATAATGGTCTACATCAAAAAACTAATACCAAAATGCAGCTGCTATCTCATGGTCCTGTCAAATCTCATACATGAAAACTATCAGATATAATGACAGAAAGTGACAGTAGTAATCTTAAACCACAGAGTCAACTACCACCATCCATGCTACCACTCACATCAGATTGCACTAACATGGCCATTCAGAAAGAAACATGCCAAAAGAATTTTTTTTTTTTTATATTAGACGTAATACGATGAAATGAGGCATGCATCAAACTGAGGTGACTGGAGAAATCATGTGTTTTTCAACAATGAACAAATTTTTATGCATTTTTTTTTTCTTCACAGAACCCTCCTATATCAATGTAAAAATGCATTTCAGAGTTAAATTTCCTAAAATAGATTGAGTAGATTGTAATTTAGCAGCATGAGCTAACAAAGATCAATAAGGATTTACAAAAGTGATCGGCCATTTTTCACTTAATCCAGATGCAGAAACAGTTCACTCCCATTATTTTTAATCGCCAATAGCTCGACTTCTACTTAAGGTAAAACAAAACTTTTTTTCACATAGAAAGGGAAATGAATAACCTTCACAGTGATACCAATAACTCCATATGCTCAAAGTTTGACGAGAGCCTGATTTCATCGTGTCACATCTCATACGTATTAATTAATTGAACAGAATCACAATGCCATAACTTATCAAAAAATAGTGATGAAACAAATTTTTTTTCTCAGAAGTGCAGAAAATAACTTATGTTTTGTCATAGAGCAGAGACAATATTCTGTTTACACTACTATAACAGCTTGAGGTGATTGCTTTTGAACAAAACTTTTTAACTGCAGATAAGGCACTGAAAGACCTAATGGTTATAACATATGTGTCAATTCCTGGGTTTAATTTGCAAGGGATAAGACATTTTTGTCTGTGGGAAAGACAAATTTAATTTTCTGAACTCAACCTTGATTGAAAGGAGTCCTCAACCATGGTGAATGTTATTGCTAGACTGATGAAGATTTGAGCGCTTTACAAGCAGTTGCCTTCTATGACTTCCAGGAAGCCAAGAACATACATGAATGTCCCTAGAGAGGATTTTAATTAGGATCTTCAGAAATTACAACAATTAGCATGATAGACTATTCTTACCATAAACATTGATTTTAATCTAAGAAAAGTTTAAAAATTAAGAAAACTGAAACTTTAATTATGAGGTACAATGAGCAAAGAAATAATGAAAAGCAAGAGGGAAAAGTAGAAAGCATTCCACATCATTATCACAACTGATATCATCCACAAGATTAGACTGTCCATACCATAAACAATGATGTCAACCGATGCCGTCGCATACAAATCACTGTTAAACGTGGTTCTGCAGGTGTACGTCCCAGAGTCATTTAGTCGCACCTGATCGATGATGATGGAGCGGATGATGTCGCTGTAGTTTCCATTAGGGAACTTAAGTGGATAGGTCACATTGATGTGGTCAGATTTCTGCAGGAAGAAGACAAGTCGACAATTCATTCATATGCAATCTATCAGATACACATTTCAGATTTGACGAGGCAAACACCAATCTTTCAGCATTGCAAAGAACTAAACCTCAGACATGTTCCAGAGCCAGTCTGTCCAAAGAGTCCCTTATCATGTTTTAACTTAGAAATCACTCTTCTCACAATATATAACTTTAGGCACTACTTGTCTCATTTTGCCACTGGGCCAAAACTTTCATTTCTGAAATGTGCAAAATATTATTACAGAAACATTAACACGGGAATGGTTCTTTCTGACACTTTTAAAGTTGAAATTAGGTATTTTTTTCAAAATCACATGACCTAGTGAACAGCGTTCACATGTGGCTTTGTTTACTTGCTCTGCGCATGGAAAACAAACCTGGACGAATGGTGAGCTCTCAGACTTGTCACATCATATAAATAAAGCCACACGTGAGCGATGTTTCCTAGGTCATGTGATTTTGCTGACAATACCTAATTAATTTCAGTTATTGTTCATGATAAACTAAAAGCCACTAAGTGAATAAAACAACACTAGTGATATTAAAAATATTGAGTACTTTGTGATGAAGTTTTGTCTATTTGTTGCATGCTTGATAACATAAACAAAGACATTTAATCTCTGAGAGTGTCAATAGAGGCTTTCAGAGGACCACTGTTTCAACAATCAGAGTAGTAGTCATATTGAAGAAATGACAAATTATTCATTAAAGTGATATATGTTGCTATGTACCGTGTGCTGTTTCAGGGGGAATTCTAAAACAAAAGTTTGATAAGCATGTCCTTGACTTGATCAACCCTTCAGGCTTCTTGGGTTTAAAAAGTCATTCCTGACTCTATATTTGTTGATCTATGGTACTGACAGAAACTTGAACAGCTCTGTCACTTTGTGGAATTAGCTGTACTCACAGTGAAGTTAAAGTCCATAAAGAGATTGGTTGGTTCTCTCACTTTGACCCAGCATTTGATGATAAGTTTTTCTCCCACTATCAGATGTTGCTTGTTGACTCTCATATAGGGTACAGGTGGTTCCCCTGCTGCAATAATAAAACAATATAAGAATTACTACAAGTAATACAGAAAATATATCTTGTGCCCAGGGGAAATGAGTTCCAAGTCACTCCAGAAGTTACGCTGTTTTTAACTATTTTTAAATTCAGAAACCAAATTTTTCTTTTCAGGATAGGAAAAACTGAATTTTCATTTCATGGAAAACAGATAAAAAAGTTTAGTATCTCAGTCAGAAGATTGTTAAAAACAGCCATAACATGAAATGTCCCTGATCTGTTTACAAGTCAACAGGGTTACTTTGCCTGTGTATAAATCAAATTATGACTTTTGGGAACTGAAGAGACAGAGGATGACACCCTCCCTGCTTAATATCAGGAGAAAACAGGCAAAAACTCCGAACATTCACCTTATATTTTGATATACTTATAGAGATGAATGTTCTTTCAATTTCTGCAATATAAAACCACCAACATCATCCACCTTTATCACTCAGAATCCGCAGTGTCTCTGTTTGAGGCCAGTGACTTATGACTATCCGCAAGATATTTCATGTTCGAGCCCATCACATAATAGCAAGGGATTTACTAAAGCTAACATAAGAATCTCTATTTAAGTTCTCTAAACCTAGGCATCCACTAGCACTTGCCATGACTTGTACACCAGGCTAGAACGTGACGTCACATCATAGTCTGCCACTGACAAAACGAAGCCGTGCCCACTGAGTCAGTAATAGGCCAGTCTAGTGACCTAATTAGTAATATCTACTGTCCATTTTATAATACATAATTATAGTCATAACTAAATTAAATTTATAAATACATGAATGTATGGGTAGATAGATGAACATTTGATTGTTAATAATTACTGTTTTGACGTATGTGTGCGGGTATAATTGTAGACAAGCTAAATGTGCATAGTTATTCTGGTGAGTGATTGTGTGTGTGGGTGGGAAAGGTGGGGAAAGAAGGGGGGATGGATCCAAAGGTAGAATATTGAGAGGTTCTCTCTCTCTCTTTTTCTCATTCTCAAACACACTCACAGGCAATACACACAATACAGACTAGTCATACAGGTATGTATATAACAATCGACAGACACATTGCTATCGGGAGAAGATTAATTACTCATAAAAGTACAAATATCTATACTGTTTACCGCAAGAAGAGCATGGCTCAAGCACTCATAGTGTGAATCAAGCCCTTAGTCTGTGGATCATATGTATGTATTACTAGTATTAGCTCTTGCGCTGATAGTGTCCACGTATGCTACATATAGTTGTAAACACACCTACACATGCAACAAGATTTCCAGGACAGCCAGAATAATGTAATAATTTGGTCATTTTCCAGCATAAATCTAGTGTTGGGCCATTTCGCGCAACAAAACCGATACAAAAAAAAAATGCAATATCTTTGAAATATTTACAGCTATAAATTTTCTCTCAGTTGAGAGGAGCACACCCTCTGTTTGTCACTTATCCAGCTGACTAAAAATCATGCATGTACGACAACTGTATAGTCAGGCAATACAAGTCACTGACTGAGTAAAATT
Source organism: Peronia verruculata (assembly GCA_038406235.1). Taxonomy (NCBI): domain Eukaryota; kingdom Metazoa; phylum Mollusca; class Gastropoda; order Systellommatophora; family Onchidiidae; genus Peronia; species Peronia verruculata. The sequence goes on along the minus strand of JBCAUA010342183.1, from coordinate 8,129 downwards.
GACACATCTGCATATGAGTCAAGCTTGTAGTTGATCAAAACAGCTAGTGGATGCCCGGCCTAAGCAATGTCATCAGAAATAATGTAAATATTATATGCCCTGAACATAAGTAATATGCAGGACCTGCAAGGTCATCTTGTCAAAAGAGTCTAGCCTTCCTATAGGCTTAAAGATACAAATAATGCAAAAAGAAGGGGATGCTTCATCTTTTGAGATAGAAGAGCTAACTGAATTTCATCAGTACTGTAATTGCATTTGCATGTGAAAATATATTAGGTATTGTATAAAAACAAAAACAAAAGTCCAAAATATGAAAGAAGAAGAACTAAAGCTTAATTCAACAATTGAATTACAAGGGGAAAAAAAAGAAAAGGAAAAAAGAACAACAACAAAAAAAAAAAAAAGATAAGAAAAGATATTTTCTATATGCAGGGTGGCACACTAAAAGAGGGACAAAAAGAAAGACATTTTTGAGAATAATTATTATTTCTTTTTCCTTTTCAGGTGAGTTGCAGAGGAACCCGGTAACTTTTATCTGTTATGAAATATGGACTACTTTGAGCATTTTTCGGCATTTTTCAATAATTCCTTTTTTGAGGACAAACAAATGGAACAGAGCATCACGCCTGAGTGAAAACGTGGCAGATGGCAGAGTATTACACTGAGTTATTGACATGAAGTTTGCCTTATATCATATCTTATCTTAACAGTGTCAGCCCTTGTGATGACAAAGAAAGTTAAGGTTACCTAACTTTATCTTATCTTATCTTATCTTATCCAACACTGTGAGCTTACCATGTCCAGAACCACTCAGAGTTATCATAAAAAATGTTTTTCGTTTGATGGCGTCAGGAGTGGCGGCTTCACAGAAGACATTGCTGGTGAAATGATAGGTCGGCACAAGAACTCGAAAGCCTCTCCTGGGATCCCACTCTATCCCTTGAACAGCAGTCATGTTTTCAAAGTTGGCAAAAAGTTGAACCTGGCGGAGAATTGCATATGTTACAACACATAATCTGCATTAAAAGTACGACCAGTGGACAAGACTGAAGCTGAGTATATTCCCTGAGAGAGACAGAGAGTGGTATCCTCAACAAACACGTCACAGATAACATAATATTTAGTTTTCTATGCTCACTTTTTCACTTTCTTTTATAATTTTCAAGAAGTATTTAAATAATTCAATGACATTCTATGATCCAACTCTACCACATTATACAATTCTGTGAATAGTTCAAACTGACAGAGGTAAATCAGCATCGTACGAAAAATTTTTCCTTATGGCCTGCTATAATGCTTATTGTTCATACCTGAAGTTGCCTCACTAAGTCATTTTCAGATTTCTGAGATGGTGAAAAAAAACTTGTTAAAGCACAAGTCATTTGATGATCTATGCCATCATGATTCTATTGAATTTCTTCTTCATTGTGAATTTCTTCTTAAGGGTGAGGGGGGGAGGGTGCATCCCGAAATATCGATTTTGCTTTAAAAAGGTGATTTTGGGTTTTTGTTTTCTCTTAAAAGCCCTGCCTTTTCTGCATATAAAAATTGTATCAAAAAGTGGATATGCCTATTCTAACGTGTTTGACCCATGGTAACCCTAGCCTACTGTCAACCAGAATTTGGCTCCATCTGGCTGCTACATGCAGTCGTAGATCATAGCTATATGAATATATATAGGCAAAAAGTGCATAAGATTATGACCTCTTCTAGCAATATCATGAACCCCAAAGCCAGGGATGGACACTGGATGACCACTATGAGGGGGAAAAAAACTGCTGATCATGCAGATTATCAGTGTAAGCATGCTAAAATGGACTTCGCATCCTTTAATTAGTGAAAGTTTCCTTTCTTTCTGCTGCTTCAGAGCTCAGTTGTAAACTATAAGCCATAGTAAAGGTCAAGGTTTGGACAAGAAAAGATGGAGGGAGGGCACATAAAGGCCCCTCTCCTGGAGCCGCTATAATGATGGCAGGTAAGGAGCAATATTCGAGAGAAGATACGCTTGGAAAGCTGAAAAGCGGCAACAGGAGACATAAAAGTCATGGAGAGAGGGCTAGTATGTACACAAAAAGTGCTGTTCAGAGGCTGGAAGCCGAAAAAAAAAAAAAAAATTTCCATGTCTAGTTTTGGCTGGAAAAAAAAACAACTTTAAAACACATTTTTCTCAAAACCCATTTTTTTTTTTTTTACAGTATTTTGCTATCTACTTTTTTGTTTCAAAATCAATTTTACCCAAATCTGGTATACATCATTTTCATATCAAGACCAAAAAATGTAGGTATGCGCAGTCCATTTGGTCAGTGAATTTTTTTAGAAAAATAGGTTTTTAGAGTGAAAAATGACATAATTTGATTTTTTGTTACATGGCATTTTCAAAAATTTCTTGAAAATTTTCTGTTGCATAGGAAGGGATGAAAGTAAGGAACTTTTTAGATGTTATCTCAAACAATACGTTTACCAAGTTGTATCAATCTTCTCTGAAATTTGAGGAGATAGATTTTAAAGTCAGTCAATTTAGAGATGCTAAGAGATCCAATATGGCAGTGTTGCCATGGCAACCGTATGAAAAAGTCATTTTTTTGCATTGTTTCTCTCTAATTTGAACATGTCAAAGTCAATGGAATAGATTAACATAGTCCATCTTTAATAATAAAATAAATCAGCTCCAGGACACGCCCCCACATCCCTTTTTTTATGATATGAACCGACCTACCAACTATTCTGATTTAATTTAAATACTTCCATTTTCCCCCACAAACTCCTGGCATTCTGATGTTTCTAATTGCCTGGACGATATCTGCATGACCTGCTAGCTCATTTGCTCAGAAATGTCATGAGACATAAGTTGCAATCTGGCATAAATTTGATCTATGCTATTATTGTGAAGCCCTGATGATTCGTCATGGAGAATTTCTTGAAAAGTATTTCCATTTAACAACAACTAATGCTGTATAGTTCATCATCATCATTGCCATTGGCTCCCTGACAAAATATGTGCCATGCATAAGGCAGCAGTCAAGGATATCCATTGACTTAGGTACTCCACTTTTCAAAGAGCAATCGGCCATGTACATTCTCTGGCATCATCAAAAAGGACCTTTATGTCCCTACCTCCTAGCCTAGAGTATGGTCTTATACAGTAAGTTGCACTTGAAGACAACTAGGATATGTTTCTATTTCAGTTAAAGGAATTCAGTGGATCAATGGATGTGCCGTCTGCCCATGGAGAAAACAGGCCGGGATCAACTTGCGGGTTCTGCATCGGGGAATGACAGGACACGAAGATTGAAAACCCGCATTTTACAGTGACTCAACGGTCCCCTGGCTTCCTGTGGGTAGGGAAGCCTGACATCTAGCCTTCTCAGATAAGGGTGAATATATTTCAGAGGTCCCGTGTGTACATTACGCATGTTAGAGAACCCTTGGCAGTTCAAAATTGATGGGAGAGTAGGCTGTGTGCTGCTGTACGGGCAAAATTTCCAAGTTCCAAATTTCTATCCACAAAATTTCTCAGCAAAAATTGGCAAGATAATCCTGTTTTCATAGGATTGAAAGGCTTAAGAAAAACAAAATATTTCAGATGTAGCATAGTGCTCATAACTATTGCAAACTTTACCCAGTGTGAGGATGAAAGTTCACTTTCGGAGATAACATAGTAGTTTGCAAATAATAATACTTACTTTCATGTTTGGGTCTGTAACACCACAGTTCAGTTGTAGTGGTTTCTGGTAGTCTAGTAAGAGCATAGGAACTGTTTTGCTTGCTTGAAATGGCTCATCTGGGTCTAAAACGAAAAAAATGAAGAGGTTAAAAAAAAAAAAAAAAAAAATTCAAAATCAGTGCTCTTTTCTGAACCTACGTTCTATATACGTTTTTCAACCTCCTTATGAGGGTTATCTCGTTTCTTGAATCTGGCAGTGCTCACAGGATAGAAGTGAATTCTTTCTTTGTTAAACATTATGAATGGGAGATTGTTTCGCAGATTATCTGCCTTTTCCAAGAGAGGGATTCATGTAATGGGAGATCATTTTGGCCAGCCCTATTACTTCCCTTTGCCAGACAAAACAGTAGTGTAAAGAGGAAAAAATCCCTATTCTTCTTGTCATTCGAAAGACTGATCAGCAAAAAATTTGATAAAATTATAACAATAAGAGGAAAGCATTCTCTTTACAACATAATTTTTGGGGAATTTTTCATGGTGTAAGTTTCAAGCAAATGGCGCAAAAGTGATTCTTTTCCTCTTTGCACTACTTGTTCAGTCCCTTTTTTGTCTAGTAAAGGGAAGTAACAGAACTGAGCACAACGATCTCCCATTGTCAAGGTAACGGAAGTACTCGGATCTGGGTTTACCTTGTCGAACATATTTTCTGTGAACAATTCGGGCATCACAGATCATTACTGTGCAGCTTATTAGATTGACACAAATGGGAAACAAGGATAAAGAAAGATGATGTGCCACCTCTCCGTGCAATCTGCCTATTGAAGTAATTTTTGCGTGCCCGTTATCATTAAAATTTCAAAGACAAAGAAAATAAAAAAGTCATTTTACTCTAGAATAGAATCAAAGGAAAGTGTCTAAGTCACATTTTAGTACAGCTGGCCTCTCTAAACTGTTTATCTCTGTCATTCCTGATCCCTTTCAAACAAGTTTTCCCTTTACTGGGAACCAAGATAAAATCAGAAAGGCTACCTGTCGACCACTATGATGCTATACCACTACTGCTATTCTGCTATAGGTGTGAAAACCATTGGTAAAGCCCTTACCAGCTACACCCCACCAATATATCATATTTCAGCTCAACAATTACTGCATGTGCTTATGTTAATGCTGCTGGTAGGACTTCTGTACTTCTACCACTACTATTAGGATTACTAGAACCACTAATACTACAATTATCAATACTACCATCACTACTATTATTTCTGTGACCACTACTGCTATTACTACTGCTACAACTAATGTAATATTACTATCATCACTACTACTGCTAGTACATGTACAACAACTATGTACCATTACTAAAACTATTTCTACCACTTCTACTACTGTTTTGGCATCACTATCAATACTACCACTTCTCCCATATTTACAACTGCTACAGCGGTTGTAACTATTACATTATTTTTGGTGCCGTTGGAACTTACAAACCTGGGACAAAAATGAAGATGCTGGAGGCATTGGTGTCTTCTTTTCTATCCCACGACTTCAGATCAGCCACATCAGCCCTTTCACCTTTGTATCGGCACATATAGAAGCCGGAGTTGAACCACCTGGGGTTCTTAATGTGTAAAAGTAGCCGATGCACATTTGTCATCTCCACGTCTTCCATATAGACCCGATTATCCGGCTGGAATGAGATTGAGAATAAAACACATGAGTTACTGAGCAACGTGTTGTGTATATGATATCACATGACATATGACAAATTAATAAACTAGAACTAGAACACAATATTATCGTCAGTGCTTCTAGAACAATGACATATGTCAGACTGATGTCTTATAAAGTTCCTGAGCATCACAGGCATTAGCTGATAATGTCAATAAATGGAACAGAAAAGTGCTCATAGAGTTAATATGATCTATTAATTTTGTTCAATAATTATGGCAAAATTCATCAAATCAAGGTAGTTTTTCTTCTCAATAACCCATAAAGTGCTGGACATGATCTGCGCCATTATTGTAAAGCACTGACTAAATGACATTCCAGGTATATGATGTTCGGTATTCACATAAGGCAGTGATTAAGTAATTACGAGATGAGTGTTTCGACTTTATCCTGTGCAAAATATGCACATGTTGGACAATCTCAAACAGGGGCTGCTGGATAATCTTAGAACAGGAGTTATCGGTTAGCCTAAATCTTATTCTGTCTGTTAACAAAGCCATGAGCAATCTGATAACTTGACACATTAGAGGTCTGATAATCTGAGATATTACATGAGTGCCAACTGGAGGCATGAGTTAACTAACAGCTAGAAGCATGAGAAGCTTGATAACTTGAGACATGAAATGTTTGGTAACTTGATGATGAGATGTATGGCATTCTGATACATGAGATGTTTGATATCTTGAGACATGAGATATTTGATAACTTGAGACATGAGATGTTTGATATCTTGAAACATGAGATATTTGATAACTTGAGACATGAGATATTAGATAACTTGTGACATGAGATATTTGATAACTTTGAGATGTTTGATATCTTGAGACATGAGATGTTTGATATCTTGATGATGAGATTATGGCATTTTGACACATGAGATGTTTGATATCTAGAGACATGAGATATTTGATAACTTGAGACATGAGATTTTTGATATCTTGACACATGAAATGTTTGATATCTTGAAACATGAGAAATTTGATAACTTGAGACATGAGAAGTTTGATATCTTGAGACATGAGATATTTGATAACTTGTGACATGAGATATTTTGATAACTCTGAGATGTTTGATATTTTGAGACATGAGATGTTTGATATTTTGAGGCATGAGATGTTTGACATCTTGAGACATGAGATGTTTGATATTTAGAGGCATCAGGTATTTGGTTGTTTGAGACATGAGATGTTTGATATTTTGAGGCATGAGATGTCTGATAACTTGAGATACAGAATATTTGATATCTCGAGATATGTGATGTTTGATAACGTCTGAACTGAGAAGTTTGGTAACTTGAGACATAAAACTCTGGTTTTAAGAAATGATACACATAATAACTTCAGATACGAGATGTCTGATAACTACTCTGGCACGTCACTGTTACTGACAGATAAACAGGCAGACAAACAGACAGACAAAAAGACAAACACACACACACAAGAGAAACAAGGGTATGTTGTAGCATTATTTTGCTACATTTAATGCAGTGCGACCCAAAATACTGTATAATCTAATGATAATAACTCGTGACCAGTGAAGTGTACTAGTGGGAAATTAACCAAGGGATATTGTGGGATACGATTTGTTTGCTTAACAACGCCGTACTGTCCCGTAACCCCGTGTGCTGGTATTTGATTCATAATGTGCCAGCCAGCCCTACGGCTGAAATCGTTGGACAAGTGCGTGAAAAAACCTCTTCATTACCGCTGACTTTATCAATGAGTGACTACGCACAAATTAGCACTAGGGCCAAAGCGTAGACCTTGGCCTGCAAGTAATCCAAGAGAGATGCATAGACGTTATCCATAGGGGGATTAAACTGAAATTTGAAATGCGGATATCTCTTCTCTCTATCTCCGTCTCCCTATCTTCTGTCCCGCTCTCTTTCCTCTCTTCTTCTTTTAACGTGTAAACGTATCTTATCGTGTTCGGCACAATATAGCCGTGATCGTGCTGATGTGCCGTTAAGCCCCAATACAAACAAACAAACAAAACAACCTCAGAATGATTTAGCCATAGTGCGCCAAAACACCTTTTCTACCATCTCGGCATCCAAATTGACAGATTCTTCCCTTATCTGATCCTGCGATGGGCAGCAATTTGGACAGAGCCCCAGATGATGCTGCACTTGTTAATTGTCCCTATCGGTGAGCCAAATTGGATGCCCCTATGGTGATAAACGTCTGCAGTTTTACGATAGACTATTATCATTGTGCAGTTAAATTTTAAGGATAGTGCGTCTAAATGCTTTGCTTTTTTTTTTTTCTCCTCGTTTGACCATTTCTTTTGAAATTGGATATTTTTAAACCTTTTTCCCTAAGGCCTTAATTACACCGATTTAACTAACCTTGAAGTCTGATCTATCATTTGCTTTATATTTACCTGTCACCATTCCTTGACTTCTTTGAATGTTGCTAAGAAGAGAATGCTGAAATAAATCATCACATTAAAGAAGAGACCGCGGAGAGCCACTGTCCGGGCAAAATTTCTTCCCACAAAAAATCTCACCAAAAACCAGGCAGCAAATTAAAGCCGAGGTAATCCCACTTCCTTAGGACTGAAAGTCATATGAAAAACAAAATTTCTCCGCTGTGATGGGTGACAGCGGGTTTTAGCACGATGGAAGTGTATCACAGAAAAGCACAATGATCTAGGGTCATGGGTCACATGCATGCATAATATGTACAAAATGGCAAATGCTTAAAGTCCAACAGCATGAATAAGGAACAAAATAGAA
>JBCAUA010342072.1:0-17481 GCA_038406235.1 Peronia verruculata | reverse complement strand
CCCCCCCCCCCCCCCCCCCCCCCCCCCCCCCCCCCCATAACTTTAACTGTATTCGTTGGGGATTCTGTTTTTGACAGCAGTGGCTATGTAAAACTTTCCTATCTAGGAGATATTCTAACATCCCTTCTGTTACTTTGAGAGATACAGATTATAATATATCTATATATAAAAATCTAGCTCATCAACATCTCACGTAAAAGAGCTGTCTCACAATGTTTACACTGTTAGTTTACAAGGTAAACATCTGGCTGACTTGCCCCACTCCTTGCAGCTGACACAAAGGCCCAGAGGGTCTGAAGACAGTCGGTGGCGACTGGATCTATCATCTCTCAATGCTGTTGTCTGTCTCCTGTTGTTCTGATACACACAGTCATCGATCCAAATAACCATCCATCCCGACTGTCGAGCAGTGTATTATCCATCAATCCCTTTTGCAAACATATCGTTATCTAAGAATCATGAAAGATATTTCCGTCCGATTTCGGAGATGATGAAAATATAACACATAGCCTATTTCAGAGTGTGAGACATTCCCAAAGAGATCCATCCATCCTCTGCTGCATCTCTTCATTCATACGCCTGTCTGTCTATCAGTCAATCCATCCATCCATCCATCCATCTCTTCATCCATCCATCCGTCCATCCATCCATCCATCCATCTCTCCATCCATCCATCCATCCATCCATCCATCCATCCACCCACTCACCCATCCATCACTCCATCCGTCCATCCATCCATCCATCTATCACACACAAACACTGATCCACTCACCCACCAACCTACTAATCGAAATAGTCTTTTCTGGCCCGCACCCTCATTATAGGAGACATAGAAAAAGTTCAGTTGAGTTGAAAAGAAACCAACACAATGTCATAAAGCGACATAGAAGCCAAGCAAAAGTGGTGATTCCGAAGTCAGTAAGATTAGAAGTATTGATCCCAAGTTCTGATGGTGATGCTCTCAGACACCATTGTCCTCCCGCATACGGAAATCGAAACGTGAATAATATACAGACCAAATCTCCCCCGGGTAACCTTTGTTGGCCACGAGTTTCCACGATAAATAACAGAAAGGCTGTCCAGACTCGCTGGGTAAGATGGCCAGAGTTTGATAGTTTTAGCTATTTCCACCGGAGGATTCGTCGAGTTCCTGCGATAATGAGAATCTCATGGTGAATGTTTCGCCCGATTTCCTCTCTCGCTGATACAAATGAAAGTGGTATTTTCTATGGCTTGATTTTTGTTGTTTTTTTTTTCCGCTTTATGTTGTTCTGGCCCATTTGAATCAAATCTCGTAGACCCAGACTACTGAAATGATAATGGAGAAGGAAAGTGTTTTGATGGAAAATCTGCCCCGGAGGAGACTACTTGTAAAATAAGACCACCATTATGATTTAATGAGTGCCTTGGGCTGTGCTCGTACTGAAAAATGTGGATATATAGACACGGAATTCAGAAGTTGAAATTAGAATAACAGTTAATAAATTGATAATGGGATTATTTAAATCCGTAGTCTTCTTCATTTACCTCCTGGTACATTCTTTCTGCTGCAGAGGTGCTTTCAGCTTTGGATGCCACCTTTACCTCATGCAAGAAAAGGCAATAGAACTGCCAGTTGAGCATCCATTAAATTTATCCATCCACCCCACCCACCCATCCATCCATCCATCCATCCATCCATCCATCCATCCATCCAGCCAGCCAGCCAGCCAGCCAGTCATTCGTCCATCCATCCATCCCATCTATCTGTCCATCCATCCGCCTGCTTGTCAATCAATCCATCTGTCAATCTGTCCGTCCACCTATTCTGTCCTAACCCCTCGCATGAGAGAAAGGAATGAGAAACTGCCATCTTATACCATCTTGCAAGATGTCACTGGTTTAGCTCAAGTAGACCTGAGGACTGATGAACTGGAAGTTCTCTCTAACGTTCTAAATACTGGCCGCGTCCGATAATTATGTCTTGACCAAGTGTGAACCTGTTAGTGGACATGTTCAGCCATACGCAAAATTGTTTCTAACGAATTTTTTACTATGGCATGCAATTATGCCTATCGTCTTCTTGGAAGAGAGCCGTTGTCAGTTTTGGGCACCAGAGAGTTTCAGCTATGACGTGGGGCATGAATACTGAATGTCGCTCGAGACAGTGTCGAGAGATTTGTGTGACAAGCTGGCGTCAAACACTAATGAACTTCGGGGTACGTCGAGAGGGGGAGACGTAGAGGGAGAAGTTAGCACGGATTTCGGGGGGGGGGGGGGAGGGGGGGGGGTTGGGAAAGGAGAGAAGCGAATAGAAGAGTTGATACTTGACACATTTTGCAATGTCGTTTCTCTTCTCTTGTCTTAGATTGACAAGGAGCTTCTGGGCGAGACGATGGTGTATTGAAAATATAGGAATCAGGAAAGGACATAAATAAGTAGAAAATATTTTTTATTTTTTTTTTAGAGGAAAAATAACGCTTTGCAGTTTAGGTTTAACTCTCAGTTAAATTAACGTGTTTGAATCCTTGCATTCCTGCAGCGACATTTATTTAGTGTGAATAATAATAATAATATACAAAATAATGATAGTAATTATATATATATAGAAAAAAATAAACAAAATAATGCCATAATAGGCTAAAATTTCAACATAAAACTTGAGTCTATTATTATATTGTAAGATTATATTATTTGGGATGTAAATCATATCAGTTTTTGCCCAAACCATGTCTGGAAAGTCTTCCTAGCCATTAGGAATTTTACCCCAAGACTTCACTCTGTGAATGAACAGAGTTCACTTTATTGAATAGTGCATGTGAAGAATCAAATGGTCAGGCTAAAACAAAGGAATACATTTAAGAGGAAGATGGACTCACCAAACACTAGATTCCGAGAAAGAAAAACACCGCTTTGTACTGAGAGGTTTAGATCTATAGTCAGATGTAAGAACTGAAACAGTCTTGCCATTCTTAGAATGAAACAGTCTCCGCTGGTAATCAGATATAAAGGCTTAGGACTTTTTTTTCGTTGTTTTGGCCTTGTATGTGTTATTTATTGGTGTCAGTCGCTGCCAGATGTCAGTATTCAGAACCACTCCTGTCTGGCAGTCAGCAGCCCCTCCCCTTCCTTCTTTCAACTCTACTTTGCCAGAGAGAGAGAGAGAGAGAGAGAGAGAGAGAGAGAGAGAGAGAGAGAGAGAGAGAAAGACGCTATAACGAGGTCTATCGATTTTCCTCTTGGCGTGCACATTACGGGGATAATATCACAGCATGCTCGTGTCTTCCTCCGTTTGTTTTGCTTTGTTTGTTTCAGAGAATATTTGTGGACGAAACTATTGTTATTACGATGCCAGACCGAACCAAACATTAGGCTTTTTGAGAAGCAAACATTATTCAGCAACAATGGGCGTTTTTGTTTACTAGATGTTTATTTTCCCGTTGAAATGGTCAAAATGCCCGACTTCTCCCTTAATTATAGAGTGTCAGATTTTCAAGACTGTCCAACGGACACCCTCGGTAAACAGTAACATCAAGCAGGAGGAAAAAATGATATTTGTCAAGCGTTTTTGTTGCGTGGCTTCTTTTTCGTTCAAATGGCCGGAATGTCAAGTTTCTTTGGAAGACAAACAAAACATGGTTTCAAAATACAGGGTTATAAAATAGAAGGCGGACTGTAGGAGCAGTTTACTTTGCAAAAGTAATAATCGCTGTCTTTTTAACCGAGAAGACAATGAGAGGGTGTTGTGTTTATTGGGAGTGGAGCTGTCCCCTAAAGGCTCCAGTGGGTCGCGGTTTTAGAGGCAATCGATAGAGTTGCATGAACGCCATTGCCCCCATAGTGGTCCTCTGAGTGAGGCCTGGTTCCTCTCATGCTTAAAGATAAAAGTACTGGAGAAAAAATGGGTCACGACAGAATGGTAGACAAATGAAAATGTCTATCGACTATTTAGATCTATAGACTGATACACTCAGTCCTCATACAATGGTGACCGACATAGTATGGAAACACTAATTTTGTGGGTAATCAAAGAGATCTAATTTGATCATATTAATGTTAATTAATTTATTCACAAATTGTCCGCAAATCCTGTTTATTTCCATCATGATAACGATTTTTTAATTTTTTTTTTTTTTACCATCTGTCCTCCTTATTTCATCCAACGATTTATGAGAACGCAGTAATGTAGAGAAATGGTATATCGGCAGTTGAACGTTCATAATGACATAGAAGGAGAACACCAAAGATGATCGATCCTCTTTTGGAGTGGCTTTTCAAGCATGCTAGTACATATCAAACAAACGTCCCTGTCAGTGGGCACTAACACGACCAGTGCTTGGTGTTAAGTTATTCTTATTCAGTGAATTAAAAAAAAAAAAAAAATCTGAAGAAATCATGAAACGAAAGCTAGGAGAGGAGGAGATAAGCAAAAATCTAGTTCGCTGGTAAAATTTTATTTACCTAACTAAGAACTCTATTGCAATGGTGTGAAGTCGTTATTGTCTGTGGTTGTCATTATTTGGTTGTATGTTGTTGTTGTTTCAAAAAAAAATAATAATAATAAATAAATAAAATTTTTAAAAATAATAATAAAAATAAAAATGGGGCAAATACCTGGGTGTAGACATTTTACCTCCGAAGGACTTAACTCGATTTTATTGAAAATGTTATTGTAATTGTTGTTGTCGTTGACCTTCTGTTCTTGTTGTAGTGGTAGTGGTCTAGGTGGTGGTGTTGTATTCAGAGATGAGATTAAGATCAGAGTTTTGACCACCTTGTGGTGGTGGTCTAGGTGGTGGTGTTGTATTCAGAGATGGGATAAAGATCAGAGTCTAGACATTGTCACCAGACCTGTAGGAACAATACGGTTATATTAATTTCGATATCACTGGCCATCAACACAAGTGGGTCAACCCCAGGGGAGTCATAACCAGTCCAAATGGATTCCAACTTCACAATAATAACGCCCCTGCTGACAGTTCAGGCCCCGTCAATCAGCCAATTAACCAGGAGATAGTCATTCCACCTCTATCCCCCCCCCCTCCGACTATGGCACACACACACACAGTTGTACAGGCCAGCCGACAACAATCAATAGGCAGGCAGGAAGCTGGGCTTTGGTCTCCGGTCTGTCTACTTAGGGGCACGGATTCCACAGGGTCTTCGATCTCGCCCTGATGTTACCGGCTTGTGGAACTCGCACCATTTGCTGATAAAACGCCCGAAAATCAGATTTTGGTTTGCATTTTTATTTCCTTCACCACAATCATATAACCCTCTTTATGGTCCAAATTGGACTAGACAACCTACCCCCCAAACAAGTGGCCGAAGAGATTGGTCAAAAATCGTGATAGATCTTTTGTTTAAATCATGATTATTTACTTTTATGGCAATGTAAAGGACGTGCTATTAATTGTTTTAGAATTTCATTATGTAATTTAAAGTGAAAACTTTGGTTAAACTACTCCCTGTCCCAAACCCCCGAGGCATGAACGTAAAAATTTGACTTCCAAAAACCAAACCAAACCAAACAAAACAAAATAAAAACAATACATAATGAATGCACTCTGTATATTTCAGAAATTTCGAAAACAAAGAGAGAAAAAAAAAATCTAGAAGAAAATAGAATATAAACTTTAATTTCTTTCTTGGTGCCAAAGAGAGCAAAAAATCTAGAAGAAAAAGAATACAAATTTTAATCTATTTCTTGGTGCCAAAGATGAAACTGAACTAATCTGGTGAGTACGGCGTTTTCACTCTAACAGTCTTAGATAGAGAGTATTGAGACAAAATCTGGGTCGCGAACAAAACTAGCAGAAAACGGTCGGGAGGAAAATAATGATAGGTTGAAATTGGGCTGACTTCACCGGCCACTGACCTGCAAAGGAATGTTCTGGTGTCCGTGAGGGAAAAATCCAATCATGTCAACAGAGTGAGCAAGGGCGAGAGGTGAGCAGTACTGTACGATTTGAGAGATGAGCTTTACCCAGTTCGGGGGTGAAGTGCCAATCACTGACTTCCTTTCCTTTGTGGAGCGCCCTAATTTAGAAGCTTCGAGATCTCGGTTTTTAACATGCTGGGCTTTAACCTTGTTTGGTCTTGATAGATTTTACTCTGACTGGTTTAGAAAATTAAGAATGATGAATAAAATTAAATAAAATAGTGAAATAAAACGAAACAAAATGAAATAAAATATGATTTCAAAAAATAGAGATAAAAATAAAATGAATTCTTGTTTCTTGTAAAACATTTAATCACAAAGTGATTGTGATGATTTTATCTACTCGTGAAGACATTCAACAATTGGGGATGTTTTATGCTTGAGAAAAACTAATGAAAAGATAAGAACCTCCGAGATAAGTTACGTTCTGTATTCGTCTTTCTGCCTCCTTGTGGAGGTTTTCTCGGCGGTACCTCCGAGATCTATTGCGCATAAGCAACCATTGTATTATGCGTGTACTATGACCTATGGTCATGGAATTAAGAATACGAAGTATGTTTAGCGTTCGAAGAAAAGATGGGAAGCCCTTGACTGTGGATCTTGACATTAGAATAAGCATACAAATAAGCAAAAAAGTGAAAAGAATTTATTTATTTATTTATTTATTTAATTAATTAATTTATTTATTCATTTATTTATTTTTGCATGCCCTTGGGATTACGAACGGTAATGACAAAGAAAAAAATAATACACGAAATAGCCGAGAATGAAGGAAGGAGGGGGGAGAGGCGAGGATTAGGGGCGAAGAGAGGAGAAAATGAAAGAGATTAAGAGACAAAGAAAATTTGGGATTAGGGGAGGGGCATCGTAGGCCGGTCATAATGTCCAAAAATGTCATTGGAGATTTCAGGATAGCGCGCTAGCTCATGCAAACATACACGCGCACACACAAATTCCCACATCTCAGCGGAACGCTCATGACGTCACCAACACTGTGCGAGGACACAATAATGGGGAGATAAACCAGGCGAGCTGCAGCGTTTTGTCTCCCCTTGTCTCCAACCTTCACTATAGCCAAGGAAATGGCACCGCGGTGTCCAATGAGATTTTGGGTCTTCACAGAGCGAAAACAGAGAAGATTCTAGAAAATTGATGGATGAAAATAGAACACAAGACTGAACACAATAGGTCGACAGGCCTAAGCTGGAATCTAATCTCTTCGTCCGTCAGAGTTCTCTATGTAGAAAGAGAAAATCTTGAATACAAAGTTAGCTTTAAATCCCGTTTTTGTCTCTTGTTGCACTATGAAAAGCATCAAAGTGATAAGCCAAACAAATTGAGGATTATGGTGCATTTACCTCTGTATATGTATGTGAGATAACGCTGATAGGCTTGAGTATCAGAAAAGCACTTTTATATCACAGTATTTGTGTGGGAGCTGATTTTCCTTTTACAAGAACCTGGAAACCCTAATTTCATCAACTGGAAAGTTAGAAGTTGAAAAGATCATTATCCCAGACGAAAATTTAAGGGGAAGGAGATGAAAAATTATGGAAAACTTAACATTGCCTGGTCCACTGGGTGAAATCCTAGCTGGGTGAAACTAGACATTGACAAGGAAACTGAATGATCGTGAAATGATGTGAAAACTAATAACCTTATCCATCTTTTTATGTCACTTTCGATGGGACGAGTAGAGGACCGGGAGAAGAGAATAATTTTGCGCACAGAAATTTCGGGGAAACAAAGTGGGATTAAGGAAGGCGGGGCATTGAGGGAGGAGAAAATGATTTGTCCTCGGATACTTCAAAACTGTAACCTTTTTTTTTTTCTTCTTAAATGAGGAGTCGGGAATTCGTATGAAAATACCCAGACAAAGTCACAAGGTCAAGGAGAGAATTAGAGAAAGAAAGAAGAGGAGAATAGAAACGTCTCAAAGGAAAATATGAGACGATCGAAGTGGAATTGCATTAGAAGACAACATAGAACAAGATAATTGTCGAAGAGAAGAAAATTGAGCCATGAGGAGAAATGACCTTAGAGAGTCACAGGCCTCTCTGGTAATGATTAAATATTTAAGGGTGGGGGGAGGGGAGGAGTCCCAAAGAGGGTGAGTCAGCGAGCGCAGAGAAGGTCTTCAACCATTTGACCTTTCTCTGGTTATTTATTGAAAAAAAAAAAAAAAACGTTTCTGTCTTGTGGTTGGTTTCTGTTGATTTAAATTGAGTTACTGTGTTCTTGTGTGTCTGTACTTTGCTGTTTAGTATCTGCACTGTCAAATCATTATCATATTATTATTTAGTCTCATTTTATAAAAATAGAAAAAGACTGTCCAAACGGCAACTAACTAAAGAATTTAAAAGAGCAAATAACACATATAATTAACTTCTTCTTATGTTAAAACTGAAAGCCAAATTTTCGAGTCAACTTGACTCTTCTTCAGGGCAATAGTCTCATCTTGAATTCTTGTCGACTTCCTCAGTAGATCTGTCAAATTAGGACTTTAATTAAGACTTAGTTAGACCTGGAAACACTCTGGGGAAACTGTCTACGTATGCGTATCTCAGAAAGGGAAAGAGAAATTAGTGAAAGACGGTGTGTGATGAGAAAGGGAGTGGGGGTGAGGAGGACGAAAGAGAGATAAAAGGCATTCACTTATCCTTAAGAATGTTCGAGCAACTGCTACGTTTCAAGAACAATCAAGCAACATTGAGAGAGTTTATGTTTCTTTTGAGCAGCATTTTGTCCGTGTATAAGAAATGAAGAGAAAATTCTCTTTCCAAAGCGCTTTACTGCTTCACATCAGGCAAGAGCCTGACGAGGGCGTAGAACGCCGAAAATTTGCATGAAACGACACAACTCAACAGTGAAGCGCTTTGGCAAGAGAATTTTCTCTTCATTTCTTATACATGTAGACTTTTAGTTACAGTAAAGTTACACAATATCGGGTAGCAAGAGACCATGTGGAGGCCGTTGCTATGGTAATCAAGATTAATTTCAACTTTTTTTTTTCTATTGTTTTTCCTTTAATCTGATCATGCTGATTTCGATAACAATGCTTAAAATCTCCTCCCAGCGGTTTCGAAAAGGCCATGTCTAGCCGGACTTAAGTCTGTATAGTCTCGAAGTCTAGCCGGACTCATTTAGTCCCTATCATTGCCTGAATTTGTCACATAGCCTTGAAGTATAAAGTCCGCGTTGTGTTCGTTTGGGAAGGGGTGGAGTGCGTGCAGCTTTATAAACTTTTAGCTAAAAATATTATTATGCTTATTAATAAAAGATGGTTCAGGTTTATCATCAACCTCGATGATTTTTCTTCTTTCTTTTGAAACTGAACGAGTTCTAGATAATCTAGACCTGGATCACAGTCTATACCTCCTTCAAGTACACACTCAAAAAGAAAATACACATTCGTTTTTTATGTGAGAAAAAAAAAAAAAAAACGACATGGCTGAGATTCGAACCCGGGTTGATAAGAATATCAGTCAATCGGCCTCGGACGACCGTATGTGAGCTCCCGGTAAAAATTATTATTATACACTGAACCGGTAATACTATAGTCCAAAACCACACCAGTCGTCAATAATCTTGTTTCTGTCCAATATTTCTCCGTTTCTCTCACTAGTGATCCAAATTTAAGTCACTAATTCTACCAATATTGGGATATTGGGGAGTTTTAGAACATAAAATATTAAATTGCTCTCAGAAATGGGTATCAAAATCAATGCAAAAAAATCGGGAATTTTAGCCCGAGAGACATAAATCCCTATCGGGGATAAAAGTTACTGTAGAATTCCATTATATTATTATTATTATTATTATTATCTGATGTTGCATATTTCAAATCTGATAATGAACAAATTTAAACTAAACAACATTTGCGTGATAAGATTACAAATTGATTCTAAAGTTGAAGGGGGAAATGACAATAAGTCCGAATACATCCAAGGGCTAGCAAGACTTAAGTTCGGCTTGCCTTGTCGTTTCCAAATTGACTTCCGGGACCGGTCACACTTAATGAATTAATCGACTTCATGACCCATATGATCGGTTATTCTATGGGGTAAATGTTTTTGTTTTTGTCATGTGTGACGTTATCACCTCACGGTTATGACCTTGGCCTTGGTCGATTGTAACACACACACACACACACACACACATACACACACACACACGCGACGGCCACCCTCATTCAGACTGACTTGAATTTTGACCGAGGACTTTGATAACGACTTTGCATTTTTTTTTCAAACAAATGGACGCTGCACATTGTATTATGGTTTCCTCGCAGAGCAAAATGCAAAGCAGCCATGCTTTAGTCATTAAACATTGTGTCCCGGACAATATTTGAATAAACAACGGTGATTCTGGTGTCTTTTGTCACCGGAAAGATCAGTTTGCTTTTACATTGATATTTCACGATACATTTTAGTACATATATTTCGAAAGTCGATTATCATCACCCTGGACACTATCATTATCAGGCATGCCTTGTTATGAAAATTATAACAAGACTGTATAGTTAGCCGTTCTCTATACTAAAAGAGAATCCACGGCCTTCAGTATTTGTCAAACCGATACAGCCCTGCGACTTAAAGTATATGGCAAGTGCGCGCACTTCGATGTTTGATTTTGGATGATTAAACTGAATGTTTCTCGAAGAAAATCTGTCTGGTGTTTTCAACGCGTCATCCTATCGAACGAACAATTCGGATCAAACACTCTCGCAAATTTACTGTTCAATTATTATTGTACATTTAGGACAACATCAAATATAGTAAAGTTTTTTTTCAGGTTTATGTAAATTGAGACAGATCTGTATGCAACAAAGTTGTGTGCCAAATTTCACATCGATTTCATTCAGCAGTTGTCGAGTCCATGGGCCTTTTATGGGTTTGTTGGAGATTCATAGAATAGATATATTAAATAGACACACATGACCATAAGACTTCATTTACTCATAAAAGAGAGCATAATAGATTCTTTCTCTCATAGTCTGCACTACTCTGCTTTGATCTCCTCTTATGCCGATCTTCTGTTGCTGTGGCCTATCCATAACATTATCGCTGTTGCTCTTTGTAATAGGTACCTGTGCGTTAATCGGTCATGTGAACCGGTTATATCGTTCATGAACTTCGAATCAAGACTGACTAGTCGGTTACGATAACCGAAGTTTCGGTATATCGGTTATAATCGACTATGAAACGAACATTCATAGCTTATCGATACCGGTGTCTTTGATCACGGGAAAACACGTGAAAGTCCCAATGTCATCCTATGCACCTTCTCTCCCCTGATTGCCCTATAATATTCCCTCTCAACTTCCTGCCAGGATTGGCAATGGGAAAATTTTAACCCGGTTAAAGTCAGCATTGTCGTAAAAAACAAATTATGACATTATCCCAAGTCCATGAGGAAAAAAAAATGGTTTCACACAAAAGTGATGGTGTTCACCTGAGACTAAGAAAACTCGTTTGAGCCGAGGTGATAATATCCAGGACTTTTACTGTACATACATGTACTCAATAGGAATAGCCATTGCCCCCCCCCTCCCCCGGCCAGGCGTCAGCATAAAATGTAGCCACTTCATCAGTGACCCCAATCATTATGACTGGTCAGTATCTCTTTGTATTACCAAGCAAGACTTCAAGCAGAAACTGTGATATAGGCAGACCAAAACTTCCTTGTGCTTCGGCGAGTGGGAGAGAGGATGGGAAGGGGAGGGGGTAGAGAGAGGTAAACACTGTTGATCATTAAGTTGCTTCAACAAGGTTCATGTCGACACTAAGTAATCGATTGGAGCTGCTTTATTAAGGTCGAAGGAGACATTATATTTTTCGTTAAGCTGCAACATTAAGGTCAAGGTAAGCACTAACGCAAATTTTGCTGTTTTGTTAAAGATGATATGATATCAGTAAATTTCAACACTGCCATCTCCTTTTCTGAAGGAAATGAAATAAATAAGACTGAATCAATATGAACTTTGGATAGCTTTTCATAAGTATATCTGCTCAGCCATAGATGATTATGTCCAGGTGTCTAAATCTTAATGAAAGTTAAATTAATAACAATATTCTTTCTATGGAGAAACGATCACGCGAAAACATTGTCTTTGTTTCAGTCTGTTAGATGTCTAATAAATCAATTTCCTTGGCAGTTTGATTTAACATTAGTCCTGTTACATCAACAAATCAGATTTGAAACACTGTAACCTAACTTTAGAAAATGTTTGACGCAGATGAAAAGGGTCCTCGAAAATGTCGATTGATTTTCAGCGCCCTTGGGAAAGATTATGAAAAGGAGAAAATTCTCCTTTTTGAAAAGTTAATCATTGAAGTGGGCAGAACTGCTGCAACAGGAAGAAAATATCTTTTCTACACGGTGAGTTTTTCATATTTTTTTTATATGGTGTGTACTTTAGAGTAGACTGACTATTTCTTTTTCTCTCACCATTAAGCCTGCATATGTTACAGCCGTTACGTCTAAGGAGAAGAAGCAATAAAGGTGTTATCGTTATGGTTTTTTATAAGTTTTTCACCTCCTGTAGTGGTGGTTATCTCAGCTGTCCACAACCGTGCTAACAGAACACTATTGTGTTATGTGATCACTGGTTACAACCAATAAAGGTGAATAAAAACAATCTTCATTCATGGTGTTTTCTTCGGTCGTTTGGTCCTGGATTTGGATTCCTCTCCTGCCAGTTCTGCACACATCGCATTCTGCCCTCTTCTTCCGCTGCAGATGCGCGGGGCATTCATCCAACATTTCGAGCATGGCGCTTTTTGGTGTGGGAGGAAAACCAAATAGTTAACCAACAATAAAAACATTAAAGTGCAACATGTAACAACAGTCCGCTGATCACCTCCTCTCCTCGGAGGGGATCGCTGTCACCGACGGCAAGGAGCCTGATCCTGGCCTTTGTCAACTAATGGCCTAACACAAGAGGGAAGCTTTCTAGATAGGGCATAGCCCTGTTGGGCAAGCCGAAAGGGATCGACCCCCTCCCACCCCCACACAAAGCAGGAAGGAAGACCCAGAGCGTGACGACACGAAAGAAGGCCGACAGCATAGCGGGGTCAGCAAGAGCGCTCGATTCAAACAACTTATCTGTCGGCAATCCCTATGTTAGTTGTGTCCGTCTGGATCGCTCTTTACTTCCAATGTCGGGGGCCCGGGGTACATAAGTACGTTCTTTGCTCCCACCTGCAGGTGGTGAAAGCCCGCCATAGGTGGAATGTCCCCATGGAATGCCATCCTCGATGTTCCAGGGGTAACATCTCTTCTCTCTCTCTCCCTGCTTCTGTCTTCTATCCCGCTCTCTTTGCTCTAATCTGCTAGACGTGTAAACGTATCTATCCGTGTTTGGCACAATATAGCCGTGATGGTGCTGATGTGTCATTAAACCCCAATATAACTAATCAATCTACTTCCAAGGCGACTGTATTGTTATGAATATTTGACTCCATGGATTTTTTATGTCCATGTGTTGGAGTATTTATGTATATAAATTTGTGATGAACTCTTTGGTTTTGAAATTGGATTAAACCGACATGTAGCCTAGATCTATAGTACGAATATACAGAACATCAAGCTCTTCAGTGGTTCTGACTGAGAATGCCCTGAGATTATGAAAGTGCTTGCACATATGAATCTGTTGTTTTTCTGACTCTATCAGCTTACACAATTCTTTCAATGTCCTGTTCGAATGTTCTAATAGTGTAATGTGATATCTTTCCACGCATTTTATGTGTGTGGATATGATAACTTTGTAAGATTTAAACATCGTGTTTGACTGTACATAAGTTCTAGTCATATCCATAAGCATGCGCTCCTTCGCTGTCCCTTTCTTCTTCCTTTTTGTTTCCTAAGCCTTTCAATCTTGAGATAGTAGGATTATCTCGGCTTAAGTAGCTGCCCCCCCCCCTTTTTGGGGGGTGGGGAGTGGGGGTGGAGGGGGAGAACTTTTGTGGTTAGAAATTTGGAAATAGGAAACTTTGCCCGGACAGCGGCATACAGCCTACTCTTTCATCGATTTTGAACTGCCAAGGGTTCTTTAACATGCGTAAAGTACACACGGGGCCTCCGAAATATAAATATTCGTCCTTATCCGAGGCTAGATGTCGGGTTTCCCTACTCAGAGGGAGCAAAGGGACCGTTGAGTCACTGAAAAAAAAGGCAGGTTGTTTTTCTTAAGCCTTTCAATCCCAAGGGAAAAGATTATCTCGGCTTTTAGAAGCTGCCAATTTTGGCTGAGAAATTTTGTGGGTGGAAATTTGGAATTTGGAAATTTTGCCCCCACAGCGCCAGTCAGACTACTCTTCCGTCGATTTTGTACTGACAAGGGCTCTTTAACGTGCTTAACGTACACACGAGACCTCGGACACATATTTGCCCTTTTCCGAGAAGGCTAGACGTCAGGCTTTCCTACCCAGAAGAAGTCAAGGGAACCGTTGTCACTGAAAAAAAATGCGGGTTTTCGATCTTCGTGTCCTTCCATCCCCCGATGCAGACCCGCGAGTTGATCCCGGCCTGTTTTCTACACGAGCAGACGCCATACCAATTGGGCCACTGCGCCGCCCCCCCCCTCCGCACCCCGCCCTTTTCTTCTTTTACTCGCTCTCCTCTTTATACTCCCTCGTCCTCCTCTGCTACATCATCTTTGCCCTTTCCCTGCCCTTCTCTTCCTCCTCCTCTCTCTCTCTTTCACGGTCTTATACTTGTATTTTCTCTTATCTATTCCTCTCTCTTCTTCTCTCTTCCTACCTCTTTTATTTCTGTTGTTGCTCTCTGCACAGGGCTTCTCTCCTTTAGTAAGTGGTAATTTCTTTTTGTTTCGTTTTATTGAAGGCTGCTTCAAGTGATCAGTTTTTTTCCAACATGCGTTTTTTGTTGCCTGTGATGCACTTCAACCACTTTGATTTGTTTAACTGAGATTATGTTGTTGATTCTTGTTTAGATCAAAGTATTCCAATCTTTTTAATCACATTTTGTTGACAGAACAGGTTGTCACGGGATAAATATAATAATATAGAGCATTCATATATCGCTAATCTCCGAACAACACAAGCTCTAGGCGCTTACAATCTTTTATTACTCAGAAAAACCTAATGGAGACAGTCACTCAGTAGGCCTATATTCTCAAGTTCCTGGGAAGCATACGAGGTGGCTGCCTGTTAGGCGCTCAAACCCAAATCAATCTAGCAATATCAATCACTGTCTATAGTCGGGTACCCATTTAAACGTGGTCGATTCAGGAAATATGTGTTTTTAAGGAAAAAAAAAAATAAATAAAATGGCGGGACCAGTCAGGATTCGAAACCAGAACTTAGATCCGGAGTCCTTCGGTCCAACCGCTAGGCTTCCGACATCATAGGCCTATGGATAAACGGCTTTACAATGTGGTCGAAAAAAGAATATATATCCAACTGAATGAGTGAATGTACTGTATAGTAGTGACAGAGGCCAACAACTTGGCTACTGCGAGCGAGGGACTCAGTCGGAAATCTACCGCCGCGCACTGTGATGTCATGCGCTGTATTAACGATACCACGACCTCGGCAAAAAAAAAACTTACGTAACTGACTGGAAATTCGAATTCTATCGGGGCTGGCAAAAAAATTGAACCTGCATTTGTTGCTGTTGATAACTCACCAGTCCACTGGGTTCTTGGCGATCTAGCCTTGTCGGATGAGGGCAAATAAATACATGTACATTTTGGAAGTCCCATGAGTAGGTTGTAGTTCCACGGAATCCTATGCGGTTAAAAATTGGATTAAAAGAAGGCGGAGACGATGGTGTCCGGGCCAAATGTACAAATTCCAGATTTCTGTGCTCAAAAATTACTCTCATTATATTGATTTCTGCACGCACGACAGGCATTAAGCGAGAGAATCCTCTTATCTTAGGATTCGAAAGCTCAATTACATAATAACAATAATAATAAAAATATTAAACACGTCTCCTATACAGGCCGGGATAGGCCCTGTGTTGGACCTGAAAAGCATATTATTTAAACAGCATAAGTACTGGCGGATTAACTTGGAAAAAAAAAATGTAAAAAATAAAATGTATCTTTTTATTTTCCTCCCCCATTGTCTGATAATTCCCGGGTTTTCATACATATCCTCCAGATAATACTGATATCACGCCTACTAGATCTAGGCTACTTCCTTTCACGCACTGGCGCAGCCTTGTGTGAACATGAGTTGCCTGATGCCTAGAACTTCGCCGGCAAGCACTGAAAGCAAGCAAAAAGACTGTTACATTCACTCCAGATGACAATAACGTGAGTGTATAAGCTGAGCACACAGAGACACACTTACACACCCATAGGAGCACATAAGCTCGCGAACACATACACACTAAATAAATAGGGTCGGTTGCTGCCGTGTTAACTTTTCTCTTTGAATAGGCTACACACCCGTCATGCATGAGTGCAGATGGTGGGAAAAGAACTATTTAAGGCATCCACTATATGTTTGCAAACAACCTGGGGGAGTAAGAGCACTCTTGGTTTTGCGAGAAAACGTTTCAGCTTGTGGCAATGGACATGTTACTCCCAGTTCAGTAGTGAAAGGTCCGTTTGTTCATTGTGAATGAGCCAATTTGACCGTCAACCAAAATACTTCCCTTGCAAAGTACAAGAGATACAAAAGCACCGTAAAGAAGAAGAAGAAGGAGAAAAAAAATCCATTTGTTATGTGTAACATAAATGACAGAAAATTCTGAAAAATTCACCAAGTGATGGAGCACGTTTTTTCTTATCGTGATAGATTTTTTAAATTAATTTTTGCATCGCGTGTTTTAAATAACAAGAAAGATGTTTGTCCTACGCCTTTTGTCCTTGGCAGCAACCTGGCTGACTGAATAAACAATAAAAAAAATTAAAACAAAAAAAATTATAAAGCTCACTGTCATGTGATAGAACTACACGTTCTTGTGACTTTACAGCGTGGAACACATTGTACAGCTTGTGGGTGTGAAAGCGAAACATGCATATTGCAAGTTTGCGTCTGTTCCGCGGTGAACAACTCAGGCCGTGGGTTGCGGATTCGATTCGCGGGTCGTACCACCGGGAATGGGAAGGTTGCGTAGATAGAAATCTGCATTCATTTTCCCGTGCCTCAACAGTCCTCTAGCTTTTTGTGTAGGGAAGCCAGACGTCTAGCCTTTTCAGAAAAGGGCAAATACATTTCGGAGGTCCCATATATAGGACCCTACGTTACGCACGTGAAAGAACTACTGGCAATAAAAAACGATTAAGACCACAGGGAGTACGGCTGTTGCCGCAAAACGTCCATATTCCAAGCAATCCAAGTCTCTACCCACAAAAATTCTTATCAAAAACAGGCTGCCACTTAAAGCGAGACGGTCTTATTGTTGAAGAATTGAGATGTTTGAGATAAGATAGATAGAAAGACAGACAGACAGACAGATAGACAGACAGACAGACAGATAGACAGACAGACAGACAGATAAATAGGATGATAGATAGATAGATAGATAGACAGACAGACAGACAGACAGACAGACAGACAGACAGACAGACAGACAGACAGACA
>JBCAUA010341961.1:0-11533 GCA_038406235.1 Peronia verruculata | reverse complement strand
AGCCTTTTTTTTTCCCCCCCCCCCCCCCCCCCCCCTCCCACACACATTTGGGTGAATAAATTATTGCAGACTTTCATACATAGCTCATGATTACCACTGCTTGTGATGAAACTTGCATGCAGAATTCAAGCCCTGGCAGTGCAACCATTGAATAGCTGTGACACATTGTAGAATTATTGTCATGTTAAATAAACTTGTTAGAAAGAATATTATAGATGTATATCTGCTGTGCATGTCATCTATTGTAAGTTTTTCTGATGTTGCATTCCATTTATCATTCCTCGCCCATTGAGAACAACAAACAGAGCCTGCCAGACCCACCACACTGTAGTTTTAAAACTGCCAAGCTTTTCTCTGGCCTTGTTGACTTGTCTGTTATGTGGAAAAAAGCTAATCAAAATTGTTTCATAATATATACACACATGTACGGTGGTCTCAGCTTAGTCACCAGTATACAAAACAAAATGGGTTCAGGAGGCACAGTACCAATCACAGGTGCTGATCTGCATAGTGGTAAAATAAAGAAATGGTTTCAGTTAGTCCACTTAATGTCTGATTATGTCTTTACATCCCTTCGCCCTCTTTCCATGTAACTACACACTTAGTGCTGTGCATTTCTCCTAATTGGACAATCTGAAGTGATGGCATATTCTTGCCTACTTAGAGCTCTTAGGTGGATTTTTTTTACTAGGGAGCAGTTTCTTTGACAGATAAATCATAATGAAAAATTTCACTTTTCAGTGGACCAGGCTCCTAAGTAGCAGATTAATAGGCAGAGATCACTGTTATATAAACTGCTCATAGACACATATGCCTATATGATCAAGGAGGAAGAGAGAACCCTACACACTGTAGAATATCTGAATTCAGGCCTTTGATGTTGTTGGTTGATTTGATTTGTTTTGTTTTGTTTTCAATTAAAAGAGGATGGGGAGGAGAGGGGGGCGTCCTGGGAGTGATTTTGGAAACGGTTGGGGGGAGATGATTGTAGCTATTACCATCAAATTTTGGCATGTTTATACTGGAGGAAAACAATAGAAAAAACTTCAAAATCACTCATGGTTGCCATGGCAATGGCCGCCATTTTGGATTTTGCTACCCGATACTGGGTAACTTTACCCTCGAGAGGCTCTGAACTTTTCCACCTGATGTGCTTGTAATTTTGTGTACATATTTTACCATTCCATATTTGAATTTATCGGGACACATTTTTTAAAAATACTTTGGTTTTTTTTTTTCCTACAATTTTTTTAATCCGTATGTGAAATGATCAGATTTTTTGAAAAGTTGACCCCAATTTCTGAAAAACTTAAAATAATATTTAAAAAATCCATTCTGACAAAATTTGGATATTGTTTTGTTCTGTGTTCATACCACATTTCATGGCCATTGCTCCATAAATAAAAAAGTGGATCGCATATTTATGCTAAAAAAACACATTTTGAGAAAAAGCATTTAAAGTTTTTTTCGCTTGAAGAAAACAGCCGTAGAGAGCTTTTGATCGGACTTTCAACCCCAAGACATGTTTGTTTCACCTACTAGACCTCTTTCCATGATTTCTATGCCACCTTTTGCCTTTTCCTATGACCCTACTCCAATTTTCCTCCATTTTCACTTCCCTACCCCCACTGCCAACATGGCTTCTTTGGAGTCATTTTAGCGTCCAGAGGAAGGCTTGTTCAAAACCAAGAGTGTTTTTACCTTTCCTGTAACAGATAATCCACTATTGCACTCTGAAACAGCAGAAACATGGCATATTTCACCCTCATTAGGCCATGGGTAGTCTATTTCAGAGGCTCAGGTGAATGTTTTCCTTGGTATTTGGTGTGATCAGCACCTCAGATGATTAGTCTGTATCCATCCTTGGCACTGGGGCTCCTGATATCGATGAAGGGGATCATAATTAAGTCTTCTTTATGCAATTTGCTCGTAACCAACGAAATAGTGATGATCTATCACTGAATAAAGAGCCCTAAATGAGCAAGAACCTGGATTGGAGAAGAGCTGGGCAACCTTTACTTGATCATCCTCCACACACCTTTGAATGGACATATCAACTTTATAATACCATTTTTATATTCAGCAGAGAGCACAAACTTAAAAGAAAACAGAAACCCAGAATCGAATATTTTGAGCAACAAACAAATTTCAGGGACACCCCCCTCCCCACTTAATCATTAACAACCAGAATAGAAAATGACTTGAAAAAGGCTGTTTATTTGGTATTGATGCCACCAATATAATTGATACCAACAACAATTATTTGAAAGGCTGTAACAGATGAGCGAGCAGTCATTTCCAGTCATTTTGAAACTTTTACTTCTCCTTGATATAAATAACCCAGGCTGAAAGATTCAGATAGAAGGAAATAAACATATCAAAATGGGATACAGTAGTATTTGCACTCCTTGATCACCAACTAGTGCATTTTAAATATTTCACTGTTAGTACAACAGATTCTGCTTGTCTTTCAATATTTTGACACTGATGCATCTAAATCTAATGACCTTTAAAAATAGAGCCTGAACCATAACAAAAGTTGTTTTTTTTGTTTTGTTTTGGTTTTTTTTTTTTTTTTTCAAATGTGGTATGTCTTAAACATACAGCTGTATCTTACTCTTTAATTAATAAATTTTGACTCTGTGACGTCACTTCATTCTCATATGAATTGGTTTGTAATTCTTCAGGCTTGTCATGACATCAGTATTCAGATGACAGTGTTTGTAATTGTTCATTACTGATCATTTTTTTTTTTCCCCATGTTTACAATGTCACTGTACAGTTTCAAATTTTGTATTTTTGTCCATATTTCAAATAATTTATATTCTAATTTGTTTATCAGTTTCAAAATTGTTGCAATTGTGACGTACCGGTTTTATAAATATTGCTCATTTGTCATCAAACAAGAGTTGATATGACTGGAGATAAGTGAAATGTTTAGTGTGATGGAATCTCTCATGACTGGACATTTCTCATGTTTTATAGAGAAGTACATGTATGTGATTGATAAACTGAGCCATGCTGCGATTAACAGAGCCATGCTGCAGAGTGGCATTGAGAATGATGACCCTGGAATGAAAAGTACTTGGTTCCATTTGAGAGAATTTATCTTGACAAAAGAAATTTTTTTTAAGGTCATGCTAGTTACTCCAATTTTACATTTTATAGTGTCTGGACACATGCTTCTTAAATTTTGACTGTTAAATCTCTCAATGATTTTTATCTTTTTCTTTTTTGTTAATTAGGTTGCTCATTCTTTCCTTCAAAATTTGTGAAATATGACTTAAGTGCCTTTTGTTCCTGGGTCTTCAGTGAGTATTGCTGAAATCTGACTTCATTCTTTTACTTTTATATCCCTGTATAGAGTATTTCACTGAAGACTAGGTATGTTAAACATGACAAATTAAAACAGAAAAAAAGCAGATAGGGCCTAGTGGTTTTGACTGTATGCCATTTGAACTTCAATTTTGTGCTCACTATCATTCTTTTGTTATGATTTTGCAAGAAATATTAAATATAGTAAATGAAGTATCCAAATCAGTGAACTGCATTGCTTTAATATGACTTTTGACTATGTTCTTGATTTCCGCTATATGTGGCAGGCATGACACATCAAGTGTGGCAAATATGATAACCACATGTTATGTAAAATGATGGAGGATTATGCAGCAAAACAGTCCAAATGATATTAGTGTTATCCATATGTTTGTATAGGGATGTTGAATTGCAAACTAGGACGAATCAGATTTCTTGAAAGTTGTAAACTTCTTTGCTGATCCTCAGCTTTTCAACCTTTTCTGCATAAATACATGTACAGAACTTCACTTCTACAGGCTGTTCGCAGGTACATTCTGTAAGAATATAAAACGTGAAACTTTCCAGCTTTTTTTTTTTTTTTTCATGAAAACAAATTGATATCCCTGGCTCTGAAAGGGAAGATTTGACTCCATTTTATCTTATCAGAGCATAATAGTTTATTTGGTATGGTCTTTGTTTTATTTCCTGTCATCTATTTCTCCCTCTGTCAGTCATTCACTCTTCCCTCCATTTTCTTACTTTAACCCTTTTGCTCTGTCTTTTGTAAAAGTATACATGTATGTGTATGACTGTAATAAAAAAAATATATCTGTAAGTAAGAATTATCATCCACATCATTTGTGTCATGTACAATACTGTAGTTTACATACTTAAACAGACTACTACTAGAGGAAAGACTGATCAGATACACATGTCCATCAACCTCGTAAAATAATAATGTATGTTTTGCAATAAGGCAGACTGCCAGAGGAACAGGTATTATGAAATGATTGAAAAGTGAAAATTCATCAGTCCAGGTGATGCATCTGTGTATTTTGTCAGATTTGATAAGGATTTAAATTTAAGACCTAACAAGCAGCTGCTTTTATGGTCCTCAGGAAATGCAAAGATACACATGAATATGTCCTTGGGGTCTGTCTAGGTAATAAAAGCTTTTAAATCATCTAGACCTGTAGTCCATATGGGAATAAACACCTTACAAATATCATCCCACCATCGTTTGCTGAGTCAGTAGGTCTGATGAATAAATTTGCTGAGACTTGTGTGCAGTAAATAAACCAGGCTTTTTTGTATGTATGGAGTTGTGACCATCTGGTTCTTGTAAGAAATCAATTGTGACTCTTTCCTAAGACCTCTAGCAAGGGATTAATATATGCATGTCTTTTGGACAGACACATCTATTCATCTCAGAACCAGCTTCTGAGTCCAGGCTAGAAATTAAGTTCCAAGTCTCTGCAAGATCTTGCCAATGCATTGAAAACCATAATTAATACATATTAGGCATTCTCAACAGTTGTCCATGTAAATGGGGACATTGGTAGTGAAATTTCAAAAAGGCTTAAGACAGATCATGCATTGAAACTTTATCAATTAATGAAGGCTGCAAAACAAACAAGCTCAGACACGTAATATGTGTTTTATTGAAATACCTTCAAAGTCAATGATTGCAATGCTTTACTGTGACAACTTATACATCACAAAACACTTGGAAATGGGTGAAATTCATCGTAAACTCAACATGATAACATCTGAAACATCAGCTAAGGACTGAACAAAGATGAATTTTACAAAATTTTGTAATTGCGGATTAATGTTAGGTCACTTGCTTATGAAAAATGTTTTGTTCTAAGAGTTGTTTCAGTAATAATTGAAGCAGTAAACATACATGTATTTTACCTTATTACACACAAAACCACTTATACTTTTATAGATCGCCATTTAGTTTTTTTAACTACCGTTTATAGGTGAAGACAAAAGAATATTGCTATCATTAGAATCACAAAAAAGGACGAATAATAATGGATTACCTAGGGTTATCTTACGGAGATAACTTTTACCCCAAATCATTTCACAGAAACAAAGTATAATAAAAGAATAAACGTGATTCATTGAATTTGAATAACATTATAAGTTTACTGGAATAGAAAAAGAAACAGTTTATCTATTCTATGAAAATGCAAAGGCACTTACCCATGATAAAAATCTTAACAGAGATAACAGTGATGATGAAAATCATTGCTAAAAATGCTCTGCTTTATTACGACAAGTCTAGATTTAGATCTACATGCAGTGATCTCAGAAACAAGAATTGCTTTCTTCATTACACAGGAGATAAGGTGGTGAAGAAGATGAATAAAGGATGTTTGATTGACAAATTGTCTTACAGAGATAACTTTAAACATGAAATCTTACGGAGATTATGCATTAGAAATTGTTATCAACAAATGATTACCTGGTTTGTTCTTTCAATGAAAAGATATTTGCATTTGTTGCTTTTACTGACATTTGATTAGATTATTATAATTACAGAACGATATGCTATTAAATACATAGGTAGAGATATTCGTGATGCAACTTATGGGCCGTAATTCAAGGCGCACTTATTTTACGACACTTGTTATCTTCAGGACCAACATGAGTTTTCTCACAATAAAACTGTACAACTCCTCGAAAGAAAATCAGAAACCTTTTCAGTCTATAGCTAAAAGTTAACTTTGTTCATGAAAGGCCTATTTCAGGACTTCCTATGTGGAGAAAGAATCTTTCTTTTAATTTCTTACATCAGGCAAAATTTTAACAAACTATTTGCTGAGTAAGCTTGTTTAGTTATAATATGACATCAACAAAGAGAAACCCAACACAAATCACTTGAAACACTTTATTTTTCATCATTTCTATTTTAGACCTATAGCACTGGACAACTTTTGACAATGCTACATATTGAAATGAACTGTCATTTTAACTTCACACTCATTTCCACACAGTGGTTTTTTTTTTTTTTTTCAGCTTAAATGTATTTTTTTCTTTCATGTGTTTATTTTTTCCCAGTATACACCTAAATTATTAATCCATTTTAGTCCTTCGGTAGATTCAAACAAAAAACAAAAAAAGCAGCAGTTTTCACAGCAGGTTAGGCCTACTTGGCAGAAATTTCGCTTAAAAGTATAATGACAGTTTACTGTGTTAAATTGACTTTTTTTTTATTCTTCACGCTTATTGCTTTGACAGTCAGGACTGATTGCTGACCTTGCAGTTTCAAGTATTTTTCTGCTAACAATGAAAAGATAAGAATGCATTTAAACATATTGTTCTTCCTCTCTTGTACTGAGACATTCCTACAGTATGTCATGTCTATTTATTTGGCAAAGTTACTTTCCATTACAAGTACAAGAGTTATAAGACAAGGGTTGTAAGAATTAAAAATCAGGCTGAAGGGTTAGGTGTTTGTTCCTCAGGGCCAGGGGCTAGAGACTTGAATCCTGCTAGTGGATGGGACAAATTAGGAGATTAGAACCCTCATTTTAATCATTGATTCAACTCATCTCTGGCCTCCTGGGTAGGAGAGCATGTCATCTGGCTTTCTCAAATGACAAATACATCATGTATATTTTAAAGGTCTCATTGTATGTTATGCATTGGCAGTGAAAAGTAGGATGAAGAGTTGCCAGGACACTACTGAAATCTGAAATCCTTCCCATGCCATTATAGGTCGCATAGGGATCGCACATTCTTCTTCCATTCTGATCTTCTCTGTGTTGTCTCAACCAGTTTTCTCATGCTCTGTATTCCTGCTTCTTTGACCTCTCTAATGATTGTTCATTTAAGTGACTCTTTTGGTCTACCCCACTTTCTTCTGCCTTCAATTTCCAGCTCAGCGCTTGTTTTGATATCTTGCTGTCTTCCTTCTATACCTGTGACCGATGTAGCGCCATCTTCCTTTCTTAATTATTTCTGCTACATGGGTCTGCTCTGAACTTTATCTTATTTCTTCTGTTGTTTTAAACGTGTACTATTTAATGCCAATAATTTTCTGTGGACATTTGTTTTCAAAGCCATTCAGCCTCCTTTCTCTTCCCCCTTGTCATTTTCCAACTTTCACAAGCTTATGTAAGCGATGGTAAAACATTGGAATTGAATATTATGAGCTTCGTTTCTACTGAGATCAATCTGGAGTTCCAGATCTTGCTTAGGTTTCTGAATTCTGTAGTAGTCTTTCGTGCTCTGATGTTGATTTCTTTTCCATCTCCTTTTTGATCTACACAGCCTCCCAAATATGCAAACTGGCTGACCTCCTGGTTTCCTTTTCCTTTCAATAAGATTGGGTTAACATTCATTGTTGACTTTTTTGGTAGTTTATTTTCTTCAAAGCTGACTTGTAAACCGACTTTCAGAGCTGCTTTAGTTGTCTTGGATGTTTTGTTCTTCATTTTTTCTGTGTATTGCTAAATAGAGCTCTGTTGTCATTCGTAAAGTCCAGGTTTTTTAGTTGTTTTCTGTCAACCTATATTATTCCTGTGTCTTCCGTTGTGCACTTTTTCATATGAAGTCAATCGCAATGCGCATTTAAACAAACTGCCCAGGCAGAATTTCCAGATTCAAAATTTCTACTCACAAAACTTCTCCAAATATGGGCACACATGTTAAACTGAGAAAATTCTGCTTTCTTAAGGGAAAAAATGCTAGGTGCATAGTAAAACAGAGAAGAAAAAAAATCACCTTTGCTCCCATTATTTGAAATAATGAGTGAGAAAATTTATAGACAAATATTATGCTGCGAAAACATTTTCATCAAATGCTGAATTTTTCAAATTATTCTGCTACTCAGGTTTCTGGAAGCAAGAGAAAAATTTTTTTTTCCTTCTTGGCAACATTTCAGCTTTTCTTGTTCTGTAACTCTTGTACCTGGCAAAGGAGGCTGATGATGAAAATGGCCCATTGACAGATGTCACATGTTAAAGTTCCTGAGTGCTATATTTTCATGGCACTTGTTTGTCTATGAGAGAAACTTGAAATTGATTCAGCAGATTTAACCATACAAAACATGTTAATAATAGAGACATAGGGTATCTGAATTTTTCAACTTTTGATTTTGTATTCACCTGCTGTTCACTTTGCTCTTACGTGTATCTTTGCTTTGAAGTATATGTACATGTATATGCACAATGTCCTGGTTACATGTATATATATATAATGCACAATTTCCAGATGGATGGCATTTAAGTAAATTGAATCAGTTCATGATGAGAACAGAATTCATTTGAAATTCCTGCATGGGGGATATAGAAATTGAACTTTACATGAATGTTTTACCCTTTATTTCATTTAGAACAACATAGGATTATGAAAATATTAATAATGCCACAGCTGTCGCAGCTCATGTCATAGTAAAAACAGTTGAAGTCATGTTTTGATAAATCAGCTCAATACCTGCTTAAATTTTGATGCAATCTGAAATGTGATTCAATTGCATTTCGTTTCATATTCTCTCCTGATTTTCTGTATTAATTTTAAAGAAAAAATTATCTTTTAAAATTTTACTATTAATCCTTTTATGTATAACAGGCACATTTACTATTATTCCTATTATGTATAAAAGGCACATTAATCAAGGTCATTGATGTAGAGCTTGTTCAGCTCACCAGAGTGTACTCTCATTGAGCTTTAGAAACATGCTTGAAGGATAGTTTACTGAGTTTTTTTTCTCTTGTATCTTTTTCACCAGTCACTCAGCATTTGCAGTTATACCTATATAGGAATTATGTTTCTTTACCAAAGGATGTGACTATATTGTTCAGTCAAGGAGGGCCATAACTTTGTATTGTTAATTTTATATTTCTGTCTTCATTAACTAAATGCTGCCCCTTGAACTTGAAAATATAGTACAGCTCTGTCAAGTATAGTTAAGTATGCCTTTTTTTAATTGCCTGTTTATGAGTCCTGCTTTGAAATTGAATGCATTTTATTGAGCTTAATGCTTAATGGTTTGAGATAGAAGCAATAATTGCCTGGTAACCATTAGCTGTTCACATAATGTGTATTCTAAATCTGTCTTTATCTCAGTTTTACATGTAATAATTATAAGTCATTTCAGGAAATTGTATCCAGACACATAGACCTACACACTTCACTCAGGTTCATTCTTACACCCATATCTCATTCACTCCCTCAGTCACTCATTTGGTACACATATCAGCCGAGATAACTACCACGTCAGGAGGTTGAAAGGCTCATCTAAACAGTAACCAGTATACACTTTTCATCACTCTACTACAGATTTCAGCTTACATATTGAGGTTTCAGTTGTAATCTATGTTTCATTTCACTGGAAGAGTTGGCACTTTGGATTTTATTTCTGTCAAAATTATTTTCATCTTTATCATAGGGTAGAGGAAAAAAAAGGAAAATTTATATATATTTGTTTTACCTCGCATTTTCCCTGACAGAATCTGACTAATTGTCAGAGTATGAAATCAAGTGCCACAGATTTTTATTTCCCATCCCTAAATGCTGACATTCAAGCTGTGCATGAATGTATGTGTACATCAAAGAGAGATTTTAGGACTCGTACTATGTGTATCAAAGAGAATTGTGAATGTCTTCTGTTTGTCTTATCAGTTTGATTGTCAACTTTTAAGTATTCAGTTACATTCTTAGCAAATGTTACCTATTATAGTGGACCCACTGTATTAGGCACAATTTGGCTGTTATCTTGCTGATGTACCTTTGGGCCCCAACACAAACAAACAAACAAACCTATTGTGGTGGAAATCACTGTGTGTTATCAAATTTTCAGCAGTAAGAACTTCAACAACAGACAAAAAAAAAAAACTTCAAATCAAACTTTGATAGAAATGTTTGTCACTTATTTCAGAGTAATGAAAAATAAGTAAGGCAGTATTTTCTGTGAATGGCCAGAACAGTTATAATAGTGACTCATCCATCATGTCACCATAATGAGATAGCTGTTACACGTCTGGTAAATTTCAGTAATTAATTAATATTTCACATTTTCTGTTTAATCGAGTCACTGATCATCACTGAGATTGTGCGATAGAAATTTTAGTTGTCCATAGAATAATAAGAAAAACTGCTAAATAAGCAAGAAATGGTGTGATTTCCAGTAAATTGTTTCCTAGATTCATTAATGTTCGCTTAGTCAAAGCTGTGAACATTTTAGAGAAGTTGATTTGCCCATTAGTTTGTTATACTTCTGTATTTTGTTTTTTCTTGACTGACTGAGGGAAGTTTTGGGTGAAATAGTTGTTAGTTTGAGTATTGCTTGGGCAGTTTGCCGTGGTCATAATCATGTTCATCATTTCTTGCTTGCACCTTGCCTATGATACAAAATAAAAACAGTGAACAAATAATACAGTGTTTATTGTTTCTCCTCTTATTCGTGCTGGCAGTCATTGTTCAATATTACTATATTATTTACGACATTGTGCATGTTTTGTGAGTTATCACTGTTACAATAGCAACAACAACTTACGAGTACAATAAACAACACTACAAAACAGAGATATATAAAATCTTTATAATGAATGGTGGCTAAAAGAAACTAGACGTACTTAGTAGTTACTGATATTGATAAGAAAATACAAAAACATTTAAAATACTGGGGGAAATGTGGAAACGATACATGACAGAGTAAAATCCTAGCGGATATATTCAAAAACCCAAAGTACTTAGAGGGGCTCTAAGAAAAGAATAATCAGTAAGCCATATCGTTGCTTTACTTGTATAACATCTGCTCGAGACATGTTAACATGTTAAATGAAATATGGCATACGATTGCATTTTTTGCCTACCTTTCGAGTTCTGACTTTTTATTAAGATTCGTTGACTGGTATTGATCTCGATTTTTTCAACAGCTCATCTTTCTTTCTATCATCTTCATCTGGTAGTCGGTGATTGATTCGCTCTGAGTACACTGCAAATGGGCACAAATCTTTTATACAGGATTATAATATATTAACATTAACGCGTAAAGACATTGCCCCCGTTTCCATCATAGTCAACCCTGCATCATCTTGGATTTGGGCTGGAAATGTCATGACATTGTGTCGATTACAAAACTGCTGTACACAAGATAGGCTATCAGCTAGGCGTCCCTATAAACAGGCCAGGTAACCGGATTCATTTGAAGGCTAACAACAAATCGTGGCTCTAGAATTAAACTGATTTAACTGCAACAACTTTATAACATAGTTGGGAC
>JBCAUA010341852.1:0-18875 GCA_038406235.1 Peronia verruculata | reverse complement strand
CCCCCCCCCCCCCCCCCCCCCCCCCCCCCCCCCCCCCCCCCCCCCCCCCCCCCCTGCAGGAAGGACACAAAGATTAGTGACTCAACGATTCCCTTTCATATTAGATAACGAATCCCGATGTCTAGCCTTCCCGAAATAAACAAAAAGGCTAATATATTTTGGATGTCGTGTGTAGGCCTATACGTCAAAAACACAATTATAATATAATTTTCAGTACAGTGTCTACGTGTACGTTATGCACGTTAAAGAACCCTTGACAGAACCCTTGGCAGTTAAATCGATGCAGAGTAGCTGGAGTGCTTTTTCCGGTCAAATTTCCAAATTTCTATCCTCATATAGCCTATTCTCACCAAAAACATAAGTCATTTAAATGCGGGACAATCCACTGAAAGGTTTTGAGTAAAAAAAAGGGGGGAGGGGGTGGGCAGGGGGGATGTTAATAGCAAAAGATAGGCTATAACTATTTTCATTTAGGAAATGTAGTGTGAATTGTGAAAGAATGCTCTCGATGTTTTTAAAATGTCAACAACTGCTAGTGAAATCAAGCATGACATTATCACAACATGAAATAAGACACAAGTTTAATCAAAAACTTAAAAACGAAAGTCAAACATAATTTTATTATCACTTGGGAAAATGCATCACGTTCACATGCAGCAATTCACGCAGTTACATAAACTAAAGGAATAGGCTAATACAGTACCGGTTTATTATCTTAGCAATAACAGCACTGGATACACAAACCAGTAATACAAACCAGTAATACACAAACCAGTAACAATAACAGCACTGAATACACAAACCAGTAATAAAATAAATAAATAAATGGGGCCTACTTTTTGTTGTTGTTAGTTTTGCCAGATTTATATTTATCACATTTATTTCAGTTATATAGAACAAGGAATTAAGGAGGCACCTGGACATTCAGATACAATCTTAACACACGGTCACTTGATCTAGTAGATTTTTAATATTGGCTCAAAAATACAAGCAGTAGGCCCCTACGTCTCGCTTATGATATTTATGGATTATAATAAGTTCAAAGGCAATGCTATTTATAATTAAAATGTCATAAATGGAAATTATTAGAAAAAAATATGTAACAGAGAACAGAAAGAAAAACAAGGAGAGGTTAAAAAAAAAAAGTCAGTCTCGGAAGAAGTAAACAAAAGTAGCCTATGGATGTGGTAAAAAATATAACAGTTCCACAATTTTTAATTGCACGATAACAGCAGTAATAAACTGATATTTAAGAATAAGTAAATAATTACAGTGGATATTGTGCGTGCGGCAGTACTATAGTAGGCCCTGACAGGTCATAGCACAATTTATTGTTTATTTAATTCATTATATAACATGTATTTCTCATCTTTACTATAAGCCTGCAACAAAACACCAATAGGCTTACAGATTCAGTGCAGGCAGTGGGCTTTTAACTTGTGTCCCAAGAAATTGATGGGTTATCTGAGGCTGACACTGCAGTGTAAATTATGTATGGCTAATCACTCTAGCACAGGGGTTGCTTTTTCTATACGAGAGAAAGAGAGAGAGAAAGAAAGAAAGAAAAAGAAAAAAAAAAGAATTCTCCAATCATCCATTATCCCTGACTCCGAATACAGGTAAGCCTACAGTAAAACAGAATCAATGTCGGACTTAATTTACAGATTGTCTAGGCCCATCTCCTAAATCTAAGCTGAATATAATTAACCTGTGGCAATCTTTAAATCTCTCAGCGCTAGATTCGGTTATAAATATAATACAGTGGAAAAGGTCAGTGGTATGAGCTGGAACAGGTGGGTCCTTAGCTCAAGCGTCAGTCACTCGTGGCCACGGAGCTGCTCGTAGCGATTAGTTTTACTAGCAAAATTATTGTGTTATTCATCTCGCGTCTCGTTGATAAACACGCTTCTTTCTCCAGTCGGTCGGGTCCGTTATAGCCAACTTGACTCTAGATCTATGATGTGGCCAATCACGAAGCGCCTGTGGGTGTAGTTATTTATAGTACATGGATAACTACCGGTTTCTCAGAAATTAGAAAAGGCCGGGCCAAAGAGATTAAGTAATTTATAAAGAGGTTCTATTTTTAATCTCTTTGGGCCGGGCTTTTGTCAACGTCACTTCACCATGCACTGCGTCAGGACACTCTGGATTACCGAATTAAATTATTAAGTGGGGCAAAAGTGTAACCTGGTGATAGGCATTGTCTATTAGATCTAGATCTACCTGCACTCCTGCAGGAGATCAAACAGTCTAAAATTTACATTGGTTTAATGTTTGCACAGGACTAATCTTACAATGCTTGTATAATCTGCATGATAGGCCAATATTATTAGGCTCTAGACAAGTAGTGACAAGTTCAGTGCCGTATTTAAATCCAAATCGAAATCTAGTAGTAAGCATACCCTTCTTAAAAAAAAAGGGCTGAAGCTGGATCAACAGCCAAATCTTCAGAGACCACCAGGAGCCGCAAACAATGGGAAATAAACAAGGCAAACAACGCGTTCGTGCAAAGAAAGGCAAGGTTTTAGTACCGTTATTCACAAAATAAAATAAATGAAACATGTCTCATGCACTTGATGTTGAAGATCAAAATCTCTAGCAAAATAATTTGCTAATTTTGAGAAATTTGTGAGATCTAAGCAATGTTTATCATTTAGGAAACTGGGATCTTAAATAGTTAAGGCCACAAAAAAAAAAAACTGAAATAATGTACAATTTTGAAATTAATTATTTAAAAAAAAAATGGTTGAAACCAATTATAAATGTTATGTACATGTATGTATGCTTTTTTTTTTTTTTTTCAGATATCCAAGGTAATATTTTTCATATTTTTTCCACAGAGGAGACAGTTGAAACAGCCGAAACAAATACAGAAGAGTCTGGTGGAAAAGGGGAAGGTTGGTTTTTTATATAGAAAAGTGAGAACTAATCAGCATATACTCTTAATCTTTATTAGCATAAAATGTTAATGTTTTGCATGAATGTCCTTCAGAATAGAGCACATTCTTTCAATTATACAGTTCTGTGTCCAGTTAGGTGAAGCAAATTTAGACACCGTATGGTAGTCCTGTTGTATTTCTTAATTATTCATATTATGAATCAAATCAGCTGATTCGTAGGCAGTAGTAATTATTTATGCTTACACTAAGGTATGTAAAATATTATAAGATGACATTCTGATAGAGATGGGTCAGAATGCATTGTAACAAGACCAGATTTTCAGTCGCTTGCTGTTACAATGTGACTATCACTCAATATCACTTTATCAGGAAAACCAGCATTTTAGAAATTAATATATCATGCTCGTTCTTTTTTTTATTTGTGTTGCCTTGAATGCAAATAAGGATCAACATTTGCAAGCTGACTTCATTGAATATTGCTTAACAACTCTTGCATTGTTGAAGTTAAAAGCATCATCTTGAAGTCATGCTCATAAACTTATCCTTAACTTATGATAAACTTATGGGTTTATAGACAGGGAAGAATATATTAGCATACCTTTACATGTTCAACATTCATATCCTTTTTTTTCTGTTCAACAAGCTAAAATGTGGATTTTTGTGTTTAAATACATTTTTACTGATGCAAATACCCCGAATCCTGACCCATACCAGATTATTGGGAGTAAGATATGTAGTAATCTCATGTGCGACTTCATTTAGATATTTTATGATAATGTAAACAGTATCATATATTATCCACCCATGAGAGGGTGTATTTACTGACAGTTTTAATGAAGATCTGATGAAGATGGATGATGAGGAAGAAAATGTTCCATAGATAACTAACTGTATAAGTGGTAAGGGTGTAAATGGTAAGGAAATGTACCGTTAGGTATTGAGAAAACCTTTAAATTTTTAATATCCATGCTTCAGAAATTTGGAAAATGAATAAATTCATTGCCATTTCTGCTTCTGTTTTTGGCTTTTCCAAATAGAATAATGTAAAGGATTTGCTTGATTTTAAAACTTGTAAGAAAATTTTTGCATTTAAATTTTCTGTTTTCAGAAGCAAACCCGTTTATGCGTGTGAATCTTTTACGGGAATATCCGAATGGTACAGTAATGCAGTACGAAATCACAGTTAATCCTGCAAATCCAGTAAGTGAAATTCATGTAGTGTTCTGACGCATTGGGACATACAGCATCACTGCTGGTCCTTGTCTGGCAAAGTTCATTAGTTCATAGAATGTTTTCAGGTGGTTTAGGGCAGCTAGCTGCTGCAGCATGTGCACTAAATGGGCCAAAAAAAAAAAAGTCACACTAAATCCTAGATTTTGGCACATTGTTAAAACAGGTGGAGAGTTTGTATGTTCATCGGCATGTACTCACACAACTTCTGGTCAAGGAGCCAGTGAGACGGATAGTGTTATATATATAATATCTATTTAGACCAAGTTGGAGCAAACCAGTCTTTGTTACATGCATAACTTAGAAAGCTCCATCCATGTCAGGGATATCAAACTTCCATCTTTAGTCATAAATCAGGGAAATCAGACTATCTGGTCAATATCTGCTGTCTGACTTATGGCATTTTTATTATTTTATGAGCTATCGGCCAATTTTAAAAGTTTAAAAAAATATTGTTCTTTATTTAATACGAGTCTTGTACGATGAACACAAAACACGGCAACGGTAGTATTGTTAAATGATATTCAAGTGTACACAAGA
Source organism: Peronia verruculata (assembly GCA_038406235.1). Taxonomy (NCBI): domain Eukaryota; kingdom Metazoa; phylum Mollusca; class Gastropoda; order Systellommatophora; family Onchidiidae; genus Peronia; species Peronia verruculata. Next base: position 14,205 of record JBCAUA010341852.1, on the reverse strand, counting down.
TATGAAGTAATATTTATTGGTAACACTTATTTTTACAGGAGCTGTCCAGTCTCTTGCCTTTATAAAATGTTAAATTTATCCGTTTTGAAATAGTAATAAAACAGTATCATTTTCTCCTAGATGCGGCTGATTAAGGCAGATTTGCAAGAGCTAGTGAACGTTCCTGCAGAACACATCAAGATCTACAGGCATTTTGATACCCAATGTACAAATGAACTGCCCAACACTAGAACATTGCGGGACTGGCAAATAAGAGAAGGTGACTTTCTGAAAATCAGAGATGGTAGCAAGAATTACCAGTAATTCTAATGTTAATCCTTATATGGGGATGGGACAAAGACAGTATCTAGTGAAAGAAAATAAAAAAATATCACAGCTCATCAGACCTTTTCTTTGTTTGAGGGTACAAGGTGAAAAAGAAATGTAAGAAGACTAATTACAATACAGCCTACTCACAACAGGCATACCAGGGCTGTTTGTCGTAAGATTTAACTGGGTAGGCCTATCAGTGTCAAAAAGTCACTGCCTGTCTATATTAAGTTCCCTCCTGGGGGGTCTGCTTGTATAGGCAGGTTCTCTGCTTCCATCTGCAGATGGGGAAAGCCTGCCATCGGTAAGCTATTCCCCATGGAATGTCATTCTCAATGTTCCAGGAGTGATATCTCTTCTCTCTCCTTTTTCTTTGTCTTCTGTCCAGCCCTCTTTCATCTCTTCTTCTATATACTTGATCAGGCTTTTGACGTGTAAATGAATCTTATCACATTTGGCACAATATAGCTGTGATTATGCTGATGTGCCATAAGACCCCAACAGAAACAAACAATACTAAGTGGCTCCTTATTGTTGGCCAGTGTGGAAGTGCAATTATTAGTTATATGAGTTTGTTTGTATGTTTATACAGATTCTTCTTTTGTGCTTCTTAAGTAAGGGTACAGAAATTAGAGGTTCATGTATGAGATTTAACATTTGCATGTCAGTAATTTGACATTTTTCTGTTGTGGGAGTAGGAGGTACATAATTCTGTCATATCTATAGTCATCACAGATCCAGGTCAAGTTTAGGACAGTTTGATGAACTGTATTCATTAACAACGGTAGCAAATGTCTAATTATGACATTAATGTTATACCAACTGGAGCACCACTTCTTGCATATTTTATCTAGATGTAGTAAGCACACAAAACACCCTGTAAAATGGGAGAAACACCAGTTTGGACTGTTGGGCTTGAAAGACCTGATATGGCAACATCAAAAATATAGTACAAAGGGACTGATGTCATAACTTCTCTACAAAAATAGCATATATTTTCAGCTCTTTTGAGCTACCTAGAAAAACTATGTATAATACAAGCCATGATGTATGAGTTATGTAATTATGGTTCTGTTGATTCAATACATAACTCAAATGACCCATTACTGTATCTGTAATGACACTATCTGATAGCTGTCATACTCAATGTCAGGAATGCCATGTCATTGGTTGCATTTCACCATAAGTCTGACTTATCCCATAATGGGTAGAACAGTGATGATACCTGCCTGTAAATGTTACACTGGATCTTTTTGTAGCAAGGATAAGAGAGAAAAGAAAAACAAAAACAAGTACACAAAATAGGGTGGTCTGTCTTTGTGAATATTTTTTTATCACCCTCTGCCAAGCAAAGCTGTATCAAAACTGTATAATATTGAGTTTTTGCATTTGAAACACCAAAATGCTTTCTGGAGAAATCAGTTTTATTCACTAAGAATAGAAAATACAGACCTATTTTTCAGATGAAATAGGTTAATACAAGAGGGTTGGCTCTGAATTCCCTTTCCACATCTATTGTGGACACTAAGTTCATGGGGCACCTTTTCATGTTTTACAGAAGTATTACATGTACTTGATAGATTGCTCAGATATGTTCCATATATATATTTTACCTGTTATTTTCATTGATAATTTTTGTTTCTGTCACAGACTACTTGCCTTTGACAAGCATTTGATGTCCAAATGAAACATTGTGGGACATTAAAAAAATATTGTTACCTGAACAGATGACATGAGTCTGATATTAAATTTTACATCGAGTCGTTGTATTAGTGGAAAGAGAAATAGGTGTTGGCTTCATGTTGGTGAACAAAATATTATCTAAAACTCTTCTGCACTGGTAATTTCTCACTCATATTATTTTGCTGACAGAATGAATCAGATGTGGCTGAACTGGAACAGAGAAGTCGAGGGTTGAAGATAATAAAAGTTGTCTGATATCAATATTTTTGTGTTGCAAATAATGAAAAAAATTCATCTCTAAATAAGAAAATGCTGTTCTTATGGGCAGATTATAGGAATCTTGCAAGAAAAATATTTAGATTTATGTCATCACCATCGCCTTGTTCACCATGTATCAGGGCATAGGCCACAAACAACAAACTTTCGCTTTTTCCTATACTGGGCACTTCTCACTGCATCTTTCCACTGTAGCCATTCTCTCTTCAAATCATCCTCCATGAATCTTCTGCGGGCTGTTCACGGTCTACCCCTATTTCTCTGTCCCTGTGGGAAGATTTATGTGCTGAAATGTTAATTTTTGTCAATTTTTAGCTGGTGCTCCGGAGTCACTCGGCATTCTTCAATGTACAATACCTCCGGCTACTGTTAGGCCAGCTCACAATTTTGTTCACCACATGAAACTGTATCTACAACAGTTTTATGTTGTAGTTAGAACAGGTTAATTCTAGGGCGAGGTTGTGACTCATTTCACCCAGATCTCATAATTCAATAGCTTTTTTATTCATTTGAAACAATTATCACAAAAGCTCAGGAGCAAATGTCTTGCGACCAGGGCAAATGAGTAGGAAGTTGCCCCAGGCAATGAGGATATACAGCCATTTTTGGTCGTTTTCAAATATTTTCCAACTAAGATACTAAATTTTTGTTTGTTTTCACAAAACGAGATTTCAACCTTTTTTAATCTGAAAAAAAAGAAATATTTTGGTATCATAGTCGGGAAATAGTAAAAAAAAGTCAAAAACGGCTGTGACTTGAACTCACCTGGCGTGACTTCTGACTTATTTGCCCTGGGTGCATGACAAATTATCATGGTGAGGGAAACAAATGTTCAGCACACAGCTACTTATATGTTTGGTATGGGGAGGTAATTAGCTTGGCTGGAAAGGAAGAAAATCCATTTATTCACTCATTGTGAATCTGGCATCGGCAGTGATCATGTGATGGTAGTGAACACTTCATTTTTGAAATATTGTCACTTGATCAGAACTGCTTGCCTTTTTTGTTAACACTATAGAATGCATGCTTTCTGTACAGTAGATTTGGTCTGACCCAGTGAATGGCTGGAAATCCCCATCTAAATTTAGCAGGCTTACAGGGGTACAAACACTCCAAACTGTTCACTGGCTTGGACATGAGAGAAAATGTCTTGCGCCCAGGGCAAATGAGTCGCAAGTCGCATCAGGTGAGTTCAAATCACAGCTGTTTTTGACCATTTTTCACAATTTTCCGACTATGATACCAAAATGTTTCTTTCTTTTTTTTTTTTTCAGATTAAAAAAAGGTTAAATTGGCATTTTGTGAACAAAAAATTTTGTTATCTTAGTTGGAAAGTAGTTAAAAACGACCAAAAACAGCCATATATCTTCGTTGCCCGGGGTGACTTCCGACTCATTTGCCCTGGGCGCAAGACAAATAAACAATACACGGGACGTGACAGTTTGTCTCATGATGGAGCGGTAACGAACATCAGTGAGTGTTCTATTTTTAGCAGGGTACAAACAGTCAGCCAGGAATTTTCAGGTTTTTGCTTAGTTAAAAATGAATTATTAATACATTATGGATCACTATGATGTGGCCACCAGCCATTTATTGCATCAACAATAATAAAGAAGGCAAGAAGAACGACAGAGCAGTAACTTTTCATCATATCATTAAAAAAGACCAGATATTTTACATTTAATTTAACAGAGTGTCTATCTGGGCCTAGTATTGCAATGAGGAAGCATAGGAAAATTAAAAAGTTGCACCACAAAGTAAAGGCGAAACAATGTTGTGTAGGCTCACACATGGGAGCGTCTATTTGCAGTGGAGGGGGGGGGGGGGGGGGGGTAACCCCCCCTCCTGACACGTTACATAACTAACTGGATAAACTAACTTTCTTATGTACGGACAGAGAGAAAGAGGTGCAAAAATAGGCCCAGATAGACCCCCAGGTCTAGCTGCACCAGCAGGCCCAAATAGCCGGCGCCTTAATTTAAAGCTGAAAATCCATGTTCAGCTACCTTTTGGCCAAACCTCTTGCCACACGAAGGCACAGAACAAAACCCTTTGAAGTACCAAGGTCTGGTGAACTTCTTAGGTGGTACATGTTATAATGAATGTCATAATAATAGTGTATAATATTATGTTCCTCATAAAACACTCCTTTGAGACAGTCCTGACTACAGACATTTCCACAAACACATTGCCAAAGTTTCACTCTGTTCAGACCAATACATATGCATATATATTGACACTATAGAAATGAGTGCCAGTATTTGTCTTGAAACTATTAGTTGTCCCATTCATACTGCAGAACTAATTAGCATCATGTGCTGTTGAAATAGTGTACAAAGAACTGGATTATAAGACAAATTGTCCTTATTTTTAGAAACTTATTAAAGTTCTCTGTGTCAAATGTTGCCATAGAAATGCAAGAATTTTTGAATACTTGAGTGAGACATTGCATAGACAGTGCATTCAATATCTGTCTTTTAAGTAATTCTGTCTCGTTAGTGCCATTTCAGGTTTTAAGAAGAGATTTCTAATGGTCAAAATCTTTTTTAAAATATTTGTTTTTGACACAAGTTACCAATGCTGTTTGGGACATATCTTACTGGCCATTTTTTTCTGAAATTACTTTTAGTATGGAAATTTTGTTCTTTCGTCCACAACCAGACATTACAGTTAAGATAAAGTTGCTCTAAATGGACAGTTGTAATGCAGCCTATTATAAAAGAAGCAGTTCTACACATATGATTTGCAATGCTTCTTTGGGGACTGTGAAGTTTTGTGGGTTTTGTCTGTAACTGTTATGGAGATTGTGATGTTGCCTCTTTTTAAATATCATATTCCTTGCCAGACCAAGAGATAGAATATGTCAGTCATCATTAGATTCTAATGTTTGCTGACAAAATGCTGAAACCCAGTTTTAAGCATTACTTCTTATTTTTTTTTTCAACCCCTTTTGTTGAAGCCTTGTTGGTGGTCCTTCACTTTTAGATGGCAATTTGTGCTGCAAACTCATTATTTCAGGTTTTATTTAAGCTCATTATTTCTGTCATTGGTGAGATAGAAAGGCTGTAAACCTTTGATTAGGCTAATTTTTTATTTTAAAAAAGCCTGCCAGAGAAGATTCTGACACATCATCCTCATTCATCAGATTTTTTGTTGTTGTTTTTTTTCTTTATTTTTCCTTGAATTATGACTTGATCTTCAATTGCTAGTAATATCCATAAATCAAGTGAATTTATTGACCTTGTTTTTGTTGACTCTGCTGTTACAAAACAATATCTCAAAGCTTATGAAATGTCACTTTTGAAAGCAGTTGAGCAAAAATAATTCAAAGTCATATATGTTGAAAAAAAAAAAAAAAAAGAATAATGGCTTAGTCGTATAGACTCTGTACAAAACATTTTTTTCCACAAATATTGACATGTGGAATTATTTTCCTACTAAATGATACACCTTTGTAAACGTTACAGAGTTAAGGTATATACATGTATATGAAGCCATTTAGACCATTTTGTGTGGAGGGAGAGTAAAAAAAAGGGGCTGTTTTAGTTCACTGATCAGAGGTGGTGCTTGTGCATGTCCTTTAAACTTGTGTCTATTGCTCTGTCATGCTTTGTTCCTCATTCATGCAAATACATGTATTGAATGATCAGCATTATTTCCTAGATACTGGATACTGCCTGACAAGAGCAGTCTCTTTGTCTACATTTGCCATAAGATTTATACCTTTTGCCCTTGATTATTTTCAGCATATTTTTGTAGACAGAAAAATTTTACTTCTAATATTTAATCAGATTTTATGATGTCTATTTTACTCATGTAACCATAATTTACCTTTCATGTATTCATAGAAAAATGTCCAAGCTGGTTTGCAATTTTTCATATGACAGCTGCAGTTCCAGTATTATCAGACCATGTAGAGAAAACTTTCTGTCTAATGTTGTGTATGTTACTGTGATCAAATATATAGTGCTCTGGAGAAACATGTGGGATGTGGTGATTGATAATCAGATACATGTAGATGGTGCAGGGCAAGACTACAAACAAATACCAAATGTCTCAAAGGTTCTTTGACATCTGATCACGTGTATTTGTCATTGTTATGTTATTAACCCGAAAAATATCAAGAGGCCAATCAACTCAGTGTTAATTACTTTCAAACAATATACAGTAACATAACAATCTGCTCATTTCATTTGCCATTCAGGTCCAAACTAAATGATTTTCAACCGAAATCTTTATCCTCAAAGAATCACTGGCATTTCTTGTGACTTTTAGGTTTCGCATATTCTTTATTAAAAAAAAAAAAAAAGAAATATTCGTGTAAGATATATGAAATTAACTTTGTGTAAGTCATGTAAAAAAAAAGATTTTTTCCTTAATCCTGTAAAACTTTATAATGGTCTTGCACAAAACTATCAAAATAAAAATAAAACTGACATTTCCTGTCTCTGAAATTTCTCAGAATTTTACTGAATCTTTCAAAAACTATAAAATAAGGGAATGGAATACCCTATAATAAATGGAAATTACATATGTTAGTTTTCAATTTTTAGTTATACATTATTGAACTGAACACTAAAAATTTTCACCATCTGACAATTTCCTCAACAGCACTGCACAAATATTTTCTTTTTTAACTCACTGCCACTGGTTTTTGTGGTACATGTACTTACTACATGTCTTTACTTATCAATCAAGTTTGATTTACATGTGCACTACGTGGTGCTTTCAGAGGGCCTTCAGGTTTCACCAAGACAGGACTGCTACAAAGTTACAGATCTATGGATGCAATCAAATGATTACAATATGTTCTATTATGCATGCCTTTTGACCACCTGTGGACAGCTACCTAGTATCAAATGATCCAATCTATCTCTCAGTTTTATGTTCAATCTTTTAAATTGGTCATTTTATTCAGCAAATTATGTATCATTATGAGGAACTACAATCACATCATGATCAATCACATCACATGTTTATTTTAAGCCAAATGGAGTAATGAATTTGTTTTAAAAAATATTCTTCTTCTATACAGTATATTAATGTGCCATTGTATTCAACAGTGTCTTGCACTAGCACTGTAGTAGCAGCATGTTAGTCATGGTTGAAATGTACCTACTTAAATTTTAAATTAACATTCCACTGTTTCCACTGTTTGAAGGTAATAGTAATGACTCTTAACTATTTATGACGCTCTTGTATTGCTGGATTTTTACTGCTAGAATTTGACGATACTATATTTTCTTCTTGTGTGTAATGAGTGATGCTCATTTTCATGCGTGGGCCAAAACATAAAAGATGGGATGGCCAGAGAGAACAATGAAACAACGTAACTCTTAAAATATTTAAAGACTAAAATAATGCTCACAATAGTTTGTTTCAAGATTAGGTTTGTGACACATTTGAATGTGCAAATTTTTAGTGCATGAAAGAAAGTACTTCAAGGTCAAAAGTGTTACATGTCAACCACAGACCTAATACCAAGACAATGATGAGAGCATAATTTTGGCCTTCAAGCCTGTTTGTTACAGAACCCATTCTCTCTTTTTTTTTTTCCCCCATCGAGATGGCATAAAAACTCTGGCCTAGAAAAATGATTTTTAAAGTTAGGATTCTTTTTTCTTTTTTTTTTCCAAGTTCAGTTGTTGAAAAACACAGAGCATGGGGGAAGTGCGTAAAGTACATGTAATGACATTAACTTTTGGTAGAGGCTGCTAGCTATGACTGTATGAACAACAAAACTGTAATTGTCTGACTTTTGGTGTGTGAACATTTCAGTGTTGGTCCTCCCCCATTTTAGTACAATCCATACAGACATTGCATCGCTAAAAACATCCAAAATTCCTAGCCCCTAAACATTGTCTATTTTGTCCTCCCCGTAACCCCCCCTGTTTATTGAAAATTTTTAGCACATCAATCATGTGTCTCAGTTATGTACATTCACAATATGTAATCACTTTTTTAACTACATTTTTAAAAGAGACAACTGCTGTATGAAAATTTCGTTGAATATTTTTGATTACCCAGTGAAGGATATCAAATAGAGTTTTTGTTTCTCTGTTTTGTTTGTTTTTTTTTTTACTTTCAGCAATAAACTGAAATATGTAATAAATAACTGCAAAGAAATTGTTTTGTTGGGCAGCATATCTGTGTGATAAGGGCATGTTACAGTCAACATCATTTCACAGTGCCAAATAAGTACATGGAAATGCAATGATAAAGCGGAGTAGAAACAAGCTGCTCCAAGAACACAGAGCTTTATTTAAGCAGTGAGAGCAGCTTTTTTTTTCTCTCCTGTGAGGTTATAATGAGGAAAAAGGCAATGATTTGGTGGGGGAAATTTAAAAAAAAAAAATGCAATTTGGTGGAAAAAATAATTTATAAAATACCAGAAACCAAACAGAGAAGAGCATGAATAAAATGCATAATGTTATGAATAAACAAATATGTATTGATATGCAACAACAACACTCAAGCACTTTGAAAACTTGCAGCAAAGTACAATAACAAAATAAATTATAAAAGAACAACTTTCATAAATTTTACATTTTGGCTTTGACTGTAACAGATTCAATGATGAATTTTACTCTTCGAATGGAGAGTAAAGCTTTTCAGATGTTTGAAAAATCCATCACTAGAATCACTAGCATCTGCAAACTTCGTTAATATGAAAATACAATTAACCAATAAATGCCTAATAGCAGAAATAATGATGAATGATAATCACTGAGAGTGATAACGCTAATAACATTGAATGATGATACACTGGTAATAGATTTCAAACACCTTACTGATAAGGACTGACCAGATGTCCAAAAAAGGGAGAGCTGTAGAAATACATGTATTGAGGGTCTGAATCTAAGTACTGTACCTGTAATTTTGTCTCCAGGCAGTCAGTACTATATTACGTAAATCCTATTGCAACAAGAACAATCAGATTGTTTGCAACAACACAATAATTGCATGGGGATATGGAAGAGAAATGGAACAAGACAATAACTTATAAATCCCATTCAGCTGGGCTAAAAATCATTGGTGGTATGATGAAATCAGTCATGTACTGAGAACAAATTTTTACTGGGGAGCAACAACAAAAAAAAAAAAAAAAGCCAGATTTGTTAAATTTATTAGTATTACAAATTTGACCGTAAAAATACAGACTGAAATGATAGATAACTTTTCTTTGTGTACACTTTTCTGAAGAGGGGCTATTAAAATGTCTTGTGCTCAGGGCATATGAATTGCAAGTCGCGCCGGGTGAGTTCAAGGTCACCGCCGTTTTGTACAATTTCCTGACTATGATACTAAAATATTTCTTTTTTCAGATTAAAAAAAGTTAATTTGTTGTTTTGTGAAAAAAAAAATTTTAAAAATTAATTACTATCTTAGTCAGAAAATAGGAACGACTGAAAACGGGTGTATATCTTCTTTGCCCGGCGCAACTTCTGGCTCATTTGCCCTGGTCCCAAGACAAATGTTTAGTTTTGACTAAATCTGTTCTGAAGTAAAGGTCCAATTTTGGTACATGGTCAGTTTCATCATGCCATCAGTAAAATGATGCATAGGGGATATGACATGGCAGCACTGAGGATGGGCTCAACAGGAACAGAAAAGCAAAGCCCAGCTCCATTCTCCAAATCTAAATCTCTGCCAAAGCAATGTTGCTTTGTTTCTTGAACTCTCTCGAGGAATAATCTGATACTCATGGAGGGAAATGTTGAAGGAATGTGTTAGTGATTGTAGTGCTGACTTATGAGATAAAACCATTGATGGGTTCACTGTCTTCAGTTCATATGTATTTCTTGAACCCTCTCTAGCAATAAACTCCCACTTCTCGTAGGTGGGAAATATTAATATTACTAAAGTGAAGGAATGTGTACGTGGATATAACACTCACATTGATAAAATAAAGACATCTGTAGATCAGCTGTTTTCATTTGTTTTCCTTGCTTTTTTTTCATAAAACGAACTCTTGATATTTATGAAGAAGGAATGTGCAAAGTAATTATGAATAAAACTACAAATATAATTTATCATTTTATCCACAGTCTAAACAAAAACAGGATAATGTTCTCAAAACAAACTGCTAAGTAAGAACATTGTAAATTGATCTTAGGTGAGTAAACTAAGGATTGCTATTATAAACCTCATGTATTTTGACAAACTGACTTTTCTGCTTTTAAAAAATTGCACTTGACATCGATGATCTATCTTCTACAAGAATTATAATAAAAATGTTGTCTTCAAAAGCTAAATTAATGCAATTGTTTGTTTGTTTGTTTTTTTTCTTTTCTATAAAGTCATATTTATTTGGGTATCCAGCAAACTACTCAAAAGGAGTTTTCTACACATCATTTTTACACTCTTCCCCATTCCTCAGCTACAGATATCTATACCAGAGAATTTACAGCTGATGTGAAAAATAAAAACTACTTTTTTCATACAGAAAGGACACACCTTTCTACACTTTTGTCAAAAAGGACAAAAATTAAAAACTGCAAAATTTCTTTTTCTGTTTTGAAGAAAATTTTTGTCAAATTATTAATATAAAAGATACCAAAGCACCAAACAGACTAAAAAAAAAAAAAAAAGTAAACAAATTTTACAGATTAAATATGCTAGCATACACCGTATATTTTCCTCAGACTAAAGGAAAGTTTAGCTGGTTCCAAGTTTCATCATAAAACTGCATTTTATCAACCTGACATACTGATCATCACATAACTTCTGTAATTTTGGTAACATTTAATTTCACGCCTCATAGGTCCTCTAACCCTGCAGGTCATCAGGCCACTATGAGGATGCTTCCTTTGACACCTGTCTTTGACTCTGTTGTTCTCTGATCTGGGTTTAGGCAGTGGCAAAGCTAACTCTGCCACTCTTTGATCTTGTCCAGATCCCTCTTTTTTTCTTTCTATTGTTCCTCAATAGTAAGGGCCCGAGAAATCTGCTGAAGCGTCAGTATTTCCATAATGATGTTCAAGAAATGCCATTTATTAATTTAAATGGAGATTTAAGATGAATATCTTGCTACTGAATTGTATGTTATCCAAAAAGTAAAACGAATATCTTGCTACTGAATTGTATGTTACCCAAAAAGTAATTCATATGCAAAGAATAATGGGCAAGCCATTATGGACAAATTGGTCTCCAACATTACTAACACAGCTGTTCCCTGGAGTTTTGGCTTTGCTAGGCCTCTGGATATGTATACATATCTGATGTTGAAGCAAAACAATCCGGTGCTGTTTACCCCAGTATGTACCTTATCTAGCATTCCCTTCCCCTAGTCATGATGAAGTGAAATGTTCTACACAGGCCCACAGCATAATTTACAGTCTATAGCAATACAGTCAAGATTCCAACTGTTGTTTGATTTTGCTTCTATCCAAGTGATTTTGAAAGAAAACTCAACATTTTTTAACATACATGTGCTAAAAAAGATATGATTAGTAATACATGTTCAATTTTAAAACAAAATAAAAACAAGAAAAAACAATATCAAACTTGAGTCTTTAGCTTGGAGCTCAACTATGATAAATGTAAGAGTTATAAAGTTTTCCTTACAGCAAAAGATATGATAAGAGTCTATTTAAGAGTCTATGGAGTAATTTTTTGAGTAAATTGATACAAGTGTTTTTGATGAAACATGTTAAATTGTGATTGAGTTCTTTTGACATTTCACCAAATTTCACAAGATATTGTTCACTTGGAAATGAATTTTACCTTTGTCTTACAGCAACAGTTTTTTACCTTGGGATAAGGACATTCTCACAGGCTATAAATGTGGTATACTGCATATCTTCATGTTTCCTCGCAGACATTTATCAAGTAACAATATGTGGCACCATTCATATGTTTTGCTAATCTTTATCAACAGAGATGTCATTTCCTACTTTAGTAGGATTTCTTACATTTTGGCTGTCAGTAATTTCTCTGCTGGCCCCAAATCCGGTATTATTTACCATTAACATACTTCAGTTCATGTGTTGCTAAAGAATATACATGTACCAGAAACTTTTCCTACTTTTTCACGTATGGATTGACATTCCTGTATCATGTTATAACAAGTTAAACTATTGGATTTGATTTATGTTGGGATTCAACAGTGCAACAGCATTAGTACGGCTATAACGCGCTTAGTACAGTCGAACACATCTACAAGCTAAAAATGTTAATCAACAGATGTGCAGAGCATAACATATGGGTGATCTGAGTTTAGCACAACTTTTTCCAAGTACAAACTACAAGGGGTGTCTCATAGCACAAAGCCAAAATTGGACCCAGAAGTAGACTGTGGTAGTATATGATCTAGCTATGCATAATGCAAACATATTTTAGTAAACGTATAACTGCAAATGAGTTTGCATTAATGCAAATAAATTTGCTTAAAGACATCAACTAAAAGAGGATGTCATTTAATGTGACATAACAAAACTAACACTGTCTTCATCAAGCTACTGAATCAGTCATCTATTGACATCAACTAAAGTGGATTTGAGAATAATGAGAGATCACTGATTAGAAGAAACATGACACACACACACATACAAAAATTAAAAATGCTACATTGAAGTCACTGAAATCAATATTTCATGTGTAGATCTAATTGTCAAACAATCATTTTGATCACGTTGATGAAGTTTGATGGAGTTAATGCTGTTGATAAGTACCATGGAAGATATGAACAGTGATGTTGAAAAGGGATGTCAGAAATATAAACAAACATGTCATTTGTCCACCAGTCACATGGCGTCTTATTTGCTGGGAACAGGTCAAAATGCATTGTAAAAATAGGGGAAAAGAATCACTTTTTCTATTTGTATTTCAAATAGTCATACAAAATCCAAGAAAATACTTTAATCATTTCAAGTATTATGATAATACATTCATATTTAAATGATTAAAGTATTTCTTCTTGCCAGGAAATTATTTTCAGATTTCCAATGGCCTATCTCTAAAACAAAAAAAAGAAAAAAAAAATATATATATATATAAAATCCCCCCCCCCCCCCTTTTTAACACCATTTGTGCAAGATCTTTTCACCAGCAAACAAGTATTACCTGGCTGGCCGACGAAATAGTTCATTGGTGTATAGAAAAGCACCATAAAAACACAGAATCAGACAAAACTTTTCTCTCAATGGTGATGTGTATCGGAGCCATGCACTAACAGCAGTTGACACGGGGAGGCACAGAAAGCATAAAACATTAGAGTTACAAAAAAAAAAAGTTATTCCTTCTCTGATCTGTACTAAATCTTCACCCGTTTATGATAATGGCATTTGAACATTTCAGCATTTTGGAAACGAGAAAAAAAACTGTCTACAGCACAATGAGGTATTTCAAGGTCAGCACATGACATCATTGCTCACAACATGGGTTTGTCTACATGATGTGACATGTCAGAAAGCTTATCACTGGGCAAAATTTACCTGTCATGCACAGAGTTTGACAGATTTTAAAATTCTTTAAAACAATCAGCGTATAAGCGATAGTTCCTTGGTCATCTGACTGACCTTGAAATACCTCATTCATTTGATGAGTTCTCCGCATATGATTCTATTGAATGAATACATAGTTCTATTGCCACATTTCTTTTGAAAAGACATCATCTGACAGCTCTCATGCTTAGGGATGCAATGTGACAACAGTTGCATTTTGACATCAGTCTGACTCATGCTATAAACATAAAGCATAGATAAAATGAAACAGTGTAAAGCACCACAATGACAGGTCTACAGGGTGGGATAGAGGCAAAGTTGGGGATAAGTTAAGCACATTGCGAGATGTGGTGGAGGCACAAAATGTGGCAGTATCTGCGAAAAGGGCCCAGATGTCGCAAGGACAGTAACTGAGAACAGGGGGAAAAATGGTCAGAAATCGATTTTCCTACGTCATTGACTTTTTTGTCTTAAAAGCTTCATTGACATCTAA